>PVLC010003703.1:0-93686 GCA_004027655.1 Graphiurus murinus
CAGCCAAGATGTCCATCGACAGATGAATGGATTACAAAACTATGGGATATGTACACAATGGAATTTTACTCAGCCATAAAGAAGAACAAAATCATGTTCTTTGCAGGGAAATGGATGCAACTGGAAAACATTATGTTAAGTGAGATTAGCCAGTCACAAAGAGTAAAGAAGCATATGTTCTCCCTAATATGCGGATGTTTGGGAGAAGATGGGGCATAAGAGGGTGCCCAGATGAAAAAGTAGAGACCCTCGATAAACAAAGAAGTTGATTTAACTGAAGGGGATGGATGATGGGGGGGAGGGCATCCTAAGACACATGATGTACTTACACAATTATATCAAGGTCACTCACTGAACTGAACTTGAGAGGGAGGGAGGGCGAGGGAGCGGGGTGGGAATTGGGGAAGGGGTCAGATGAAAAATGTGTGCACATATGTCTTTATCAATTTGTACCTAACAAAGATGTACACATACAAAGCATGAATTATTACAATAAAAAAAAGAATGTCATTGGTGTTTTGATAGGGATTGTAGTAAATCCATAAATCACCTTAGGTACTATGGGTATGTTAATAATATTGATTCTTTCAGTCCATGAATGTAGATTTCCTTCCAATTTTTTATTTCCACTTCAACTTTCTTCATCAATGTTTTATCATTTTTTATTGTAGAGACTTTTATATTTTGGGTTAAATTTATTCCTTTTTGTTTATTTATTATAGCTATTATAGATAGGATTGCTTTCTTGCTTTCTGTTTCTGATAATTTACCATTGGTATATTAAAAATCTACTAATTTTTTTCTATGTTAAATCTGTATTCTGCAAATTTTCTGAATTCACTTATCAGTTCTAACAGTTTGTGTGTGCATGCGTGTGTGTGGTTATGAGGGTTTTCTATGTTGATGATCAAGTAATCTGGAAACAGTGACAATTTGACTTCTTTTTCCAATTTGGATGCCGTTTATTTCTTTATCTTACCTATAAAATAAATATTCTTGTTTTCTATGGCTAGGAAACCAGAATCCTTAAAAGAGGATTGTGGGAATGCATTGGAGTAGTCCATCAATAAACACCTTCTACATAGATAAAAAGTATAGATAAATAGCAGATATGATAATTAGAGGACTGGGACTTTTTTGATTCTTGATTCTAATGTGGATAACAATAACAAAAAAATAAGATTTTGTTTCAAATGGGCTACTTTTCCAATGGAATAATAATGTAGTCAACAAAAGATACCAAAAATGTGCAGTTAAAAGATATACATTCATTTAAACTGAGAAAGGATATTAAAATTCTTGTAGCTATTTTAAAATATTCAATACAATATTGTTAACCATAGTCTTCCCTGAATGTTGTATAGAACTAAAAACACAGTAACACTTCTTGTATGTTGGAAAGGTTTCTTAACATTTAGACCCTGGCAATATGCTATGTCTGCAACTTACTATACCACCTGAACAAGTTGAAGACACCATTAGATTCTCCAGACTTTTTTTCACCTATTGGGATTTCTATGCTCTATTGGCCCTTTCCACATAATTGGGTAATTGGCTATCTACCTATTTTTCCCCTAGGCACAATATATCTGAGTGTTTACTGGATATAGGTGAAACAAAGGTCAATTTAATTCAGTTATAAGACACTAGAATAGGAGAATAGGGAATAGGAGACTCAGGATTCCTACTTAAAGATAGTACCTGGTCCATTTTCCTACTAGAACATCTATTGTAAAAGGTGAGAAATTAAACCCTTTCTAAAACCTATTCCTAGTAACATTGTTATCTATGAACATACGGTTATTGTCCTTAGTTTTTTTCTTTCAGATATTAAACTAGAGTGTTTAATAACTATAAATTCATTTTTGCTCTTTTTGAATTCTTCAACAGCTCATATGTCATGTGAAATAAATAACTTGTATGTTTTATATTTTAAAAATTGTAGTATGAAAAATTAGTGATTTTTAATAATTATAAAATATTTTCAGAAAACCTGGAGGTAAGGAATATGTATATTTAAAAGTCACTTGAAATTTCACCATCCAAAGATAGCCATTATTGACATTAGTTAGAGCCATGGTATGTGTATAGTGCTTAGTGCTACACAAAAATTCAATAAATGTTTTCCATATTTTAATGTTGAATGAATTAAAATAGAGTATATACCTACCTGTAACATATGTTGATTTCATCTTTTAACAATGGTATCTTAGTTCTTTTATAAACATTTGATTTATTCAGCTTGGTTAAAATTTAAAACAAACTAAACAAAATATTCTCTACAATATTTTACAAGTTGTTATTCTCTGATGGGAATTCATACTTTCTCATCCTATTTGTATGATGCTATTTTAATTACATGTCACTGCCTAAGCAATGGGTGAGTGAGTGATTATGCCTATAGGAATATTTGGCACATGATGGGGGAGGAAAGAAGGAGATTTTCAATTTACTATGACTCACTCAGGCACTAAACATGACATTCCCGAACAAGGACTGCATTATTGTCAACTTGTCACTAGAACTAATTCCTGATCCATCACAAGCATTTTCTTGACAATGCACTTGGAAGAAAAAAATATACTCTCTATTTAGGGGGTCAACAGTTTAATTCAGAGGAACGTGAAGAAATGGGGAGTGGTTTGAGATATTCACTGAAAAGAAACCTGATTCTTGCATCTTATGATACTTATAGGGAAATAGCTGATGTTACCTAATGGTGGGAAAGTGGGAATAAGAGAAATTCAAATTCATAAAAGGTATAAATAAGCATGCATCACTGCAGTATATTTTAATGTTAAATTCTGGAAACTTTTAGGGTAAAATTTTGCATTTCAGTGCTACTATGTTGATTATTATGTTCCCCCAAATACACTAAGAAAGTAAAAAAAAATCATTTTTTTTTACTGGGCAAAACATTTATCAATTTGGGGTGTGTGTGTGTGTGTGTGTGTGTGTGTGTGTGTGTGTGTGTGTGTGTGTTGACTACATCCTTTGTGTCCCTTTTCTTACTCATCATAATGAATGTAATGCACCCAAGCTAAAGCAGAGTTACTAGAGAATAATGAAAAACAACACAATATACAATTTACTCTTAAAATCATTAGTCTTTTCTAAATTATACAAAGAAAGGTGTATATAAGATGTCATAAAGTGCTTGCTGAGTCAAAATTAAACTACCATGTTTTAATGAAATATGTCTCAGGTCTCACATAGTAGATTGAAGGGAAGAATAAAGAAAAAGAAAAAAGGTTAATACATTTTATAAAAGAAAGAAAGAAGTATGAATTTGGCAGAAAAATATATGAGCATAAACTATGCCCTACTACTTATTATTACTGAGGTACATCTTCATATTTTCTTTTACTTAATTATAAAATGTGATGAATAATAGTGGCTGTGGGCTCAGGGTATATATAGCTCATGGGTAGAACATTTGATTAGCATGTGCAAGGCCCTGGGTTTGGTCATAGCACTGTAAGATATATAACAATAGTAACTATGACATAGAGTCATTTAAGGGATCCAATGAACTAATGTATTTAAAGTGATAAGGACTTTATGAGATTAACTGTTTATAGGAATAGTTCAATACGTATCAACTTTAATCATTATGTCTTGATTAGACATGAATAACAGGATCTGGGAGACAAATTAAGGTAGGAGTAGTATGAGGTGCTTACTATTTAATTAAAATTTCAGTAGTCTATGACATTCCTGTTAATCTTCTCAAAATAAAGAAACTTTTATTTCTCTACTACTAAGGAGACATTTTCTGTAGCCAGTAGATGTCTTTTTCTAATTAATCAGAAAATCATCCATGATTAACTGGTCCCAGAAATAAAAGTTATTCTAGTTGGTCTATGATGCCATACCACTTCTTAATTATTTGAATATGTGACTAAGTTATTCACAATATTATGCAAATCCATACACTGTTTAGGTTCTATGAGAATTATTGAGATGGTCTTCTTTTTTTTTTTTTTTTTTTTGTACTTGAGAATGAACCTAGGTATTCTACCTCTGAGCAATAGCCATAGCCTTTTTTACTTTCTATTTTTAAAAAGGGTCTTGCTAAGTTATAGAGGATCTCACTAAATTGGTAAGGTTGGCTTTAAATCCATGATCCTTCTGTGTCAACATCCAAGTATTGGGATTACTGGCATGCTACACCACACCTAGCCTGTGTTTTTTTTAAGAAAAATTAGAAAATGATATTAAACCTATTTGATAGATATACTTTAGAAAAATTCTCCTTCCTCTGGATGCTGGCAAACATAAAATGTCTTATCAAAGGTCAAGTGACCAAGCACTCTGAGGTCTCCATGTATGGAAAGATGTCCCTTATGAATTAATTGTTATTATGTCTGCCCAGTGGGAATTTTAGTGTTCCTTTCAGAATTTCAAGAATTAGTTTTTAAGGGACCAGGGTTATATAGACTCTGAGATACTGAATTATATCAGTTTTTATCTAGAACACACATATTCTTTAGCCAAGTAAAAGGCGGCTAGAAATTAATAATATTTGGAATAAATTTTTGAAAAGTTAATGAGGATAGATATTTTGGCATGTGTCACTATGCCCAGCAAGGAATGTACATTTTGGAATAGACTCAGAATTGAATATATATATTTGAATATATATATATATAGTAGTACTCTGTATCTAACCCAGAAAATTTTAACTCCAAGCCACACCACTAGCCCTAGTTTTATTTTTAGTCTGAAACAGGGTGTCACTAGGTTGATGAGAGTTTCGCTTCTTGGTGAGGCTGGCTTTGAATCTGTGATCCTCCAATCTCAGCCTCCCAAGTACTGGGATTACAGGCATTCACCACCGTGTGGGACAGAATGGAAAATTTTTATAACACATATGCATATTTACCTAAAAATTGCTATAAGGAATATAAAATCAAATTGGCAAGCGTACCTGTTCTTCAGAGATTATCCATGGTCTTTCTTCTGCAAATAATATGCTTGCTCAACCGCCTAAGTAACCATGAGGTCCTAAAGCCCTTCATTGTTAAAAATAGCTTTCATTCCCAATCTGCTATTACCAGTACTGATTTCCTAGTTTGCTAGAAACTATAAGCCCCCGATATGGCTCATATATAGTGGTAACTAGTCAGTTTTTTAGTTGTGTTTCCATTATACAGGCATTCTCTGTTATAAAACTGTGATCACTATCATTTTTCTAGATTAAATTTACTTCTCCACTTTCTCAAATTATACCAATTGTGGCCTTTTGACTTCATTTTAGACTATATATACATAATTCTTGACCAATAAAATATTTCCTTATTTATGGCTGAATGTAATTCTGATAAGTACAAAAAAAGGCTATGATTTTTAATTCTGCACCCCCATCCAAAATATTAAAATCACTGTTAGATATACAGATAAAAAGAGAGAAATTTTTCTCATCTTGCATGTACTACTATATATCAACATATTAAGTGTTATATTAGTAAAGTGCTGAAGAATTGGAATAATTTGATTTTTGATGGTACATTTGTTGTCATAGGTACAAAGGCCCTTATCTACACATAATTTGAGTGGTATTTTATGTGGTAATGATAAATTAGGCACATTATAAATAATACTTCACCATAGAAATTAGTTTTCAAATGCAAGTTGTATAAAGACACCTGCTTGCCTGTTATTTCAACTCCATGACATACTTTAAAGATGTAATACAATTTGTCATGCTCTGCTTTCCCAAATGTGTCTGTCCTTGAATGTCACTTTCCAAATGATGATTAAAGAAACAAACACACTCTTCTACAATAAAAAACATATTGAGTAAGTGATTCTTCCTTAGATTTCTGCAAAGGGAAATTGACTAGCTACAGGACAATGAACATTACTGGGCAGAGAAGCTACCCTTAAGTAAAATATGTCACAAATCAACTTACTTCCTTTCAATCAATGTCTGTCCTCCAGTATATATTTTCTATCAAGAGTATCATTTATAGACCTATTTTAGGGAATTTAAGAAGTATGGTCACTACTTGTCTTTGTGAGAGAAATTATTTTAGAAAAAAATGACCATGTATAATAAACTCAAGAGTGTGATGTATATCTGCTAAGGTTACATTTGTATTTGGAGTTTAAAGTTTCTAGCTTACTCTTGCTACTTTTAGATGTAACATGCTATCAAATCATAGGATTAAAGTGATTTTAAATAATACTATCAAATTACAGAATTAAAAATGACTTTAAATATCACAGAGTTCTGTGACCAGCCTGTTACTTGAACTTTAGCAACACCTTTATGAAGCAATCACTACTGCATTCATGGACTAAACACTTGCCTAGGTTTAGTCTCCTATTTTAGAATATTTAAAGGTTTAGTTTTTAGATTTAATTTTACTTAATTTATTTTTAAAATAATTTTATTAGTGCAATGAATTTGCAAATCATAGCAGAATTCAATGTGTTATGCACACAGAGCTTGGCATGTTGTCTTCCCCATCTCACCGGCTTCCTTTTTCCTTTTCCCCATACTTATTAGTGAAATTGGTAGGTTACCTTCATTTATTGCCATAGTTATTTAAGCTGTCTCTTTCCTCAATCCTCCATTTCCTTTTCCCTGTCTCCTTAAATCCCCTTCGATTATTCCATAGGTACATCTCCACAATATTTAGAGTCCCTTCTCTTTCCTATTTTCTCTCTAGCTTTCACATATGAGAGAAATCATATAACTCTTAACTTTCCAAAACTGGCTATCTCACTTACTTAAATATTCTGTAGTCCCATCAACTTTCCTGCAACTGACATAATTTTGTTTTCTACGACTGAGTAAAATTTCATTGTATTCATATACCACATATTCATTATTCATTCATCTGATAGACAATTGGATTGAGTCCATAATTTGGCTATTGTGAATTGTGCTAATATAAACATCTATTGTGCTAATATAAACATCTATTGCTACAGTATTTTGACTTTACTTCTTTTGAGGGGTGGTATATCTGAGTACACACACAGTTTTCTCTTTTTTGTATCAGAGAAAGTATTAAATTAGATGTATGTGTATTTCCAAGCAAAATGACTCTGAAAAGGCAAAATTTTTCAAGAAATATCTAATGCTATTAAAAGTTCAACTGTTCTTTCTATGAACACTGCTAAACCAAATGTGTTTCTGTCTTTCTGTACTTTATGCCAACAGAATTAAAATTGAGTCTTGGGCTCAGAAACTTAAGAACCAGTTCATGGTGACATACCTTTGCAGTGTTGATGTTTACAGTGTTGCTTGAATTTTCTACTTCACCTAGTATATGTGATTGTTTTCTACCAAATTGAAAAATAAATTATATCTGCATGTAGATGAAAAAAGAGGCTTTGATGTAGAAAAGCAACCATTAAAATCTACATTAAAAGAAAGTATATCCAAAGGCCAAATTTAAGATAGTAATATGTTTTTCAAAGCAGCTGACTGGCAGAGCATTTTTTCTTTTTCTTTCTTGATTCCTTTCTCTTTTCTTCCTTTCCTCTCCTCACTTTTTTTATTTTCTGTTTCAGTCCTCCTGCTTGGCTTTTTCTTCCACTTCTCTTCCCTTTCCTTCTTTCTTTTTACTTTATGTGTTGATTTCACTTTCCACTCTTGACTAGTTGATTGGCTTAAATTAATTTCACTGTATAAATATACAGTGAAATCAGGATTTATAGAGACTTACAAGTGTCCATCAAGGGATGAAGATATCCCAGTCAACTTCCCATGCTTTCCAAAAACCTGAGAGGGAGATAAATGATTAATAATGCAGGAATATTTCAACTATGCCTATATTCTGAAAACACATTCAGCTCGGTTTAGTAAATTTACTTAAAATTGTTTTTAACCATCCAGATACATAGTTAATGTGATGTCAAATACACAGAAAGATTAAAAATTAAATTGATTCAATATTTTGAAGCTAAAAATACATTTAATCACTGGAGAATAATCCACTCAATCACTTGATTGAACCAGAAGTTTTGATGATAGTCAAATCATATTTTTACTAAGACTTTCCATATACTTTATTGAAGCTAACTCATATATGTCTCAGTATTTACCTATGTATCCAAACAATATACAGAATATTGAAAATTAAAATTTTCTTCAAAATTTATTCTAGCCATACTTTTTTATATTCGTATTTTATAAGGTTGTATTTGTTTTATACATAACCAAGCAATAAATGACTATGATAATAGATTGTCATAATTGTTAAGGTTTAAACTTCATGGTGTTCACTTTTACCAATCTAGAAGAAAACTGTAGAGGAACTTCCTATTTACACATATGCAAAGAGAATAAATATGAGGCCAAATTAAATCAGTAAAACTAAGTTAAATGAATTATGCAAGGTCATAGGTCATACAACTACATGGTAGAACTGAAATTCTCATTCAGCTATGTCTAATTTAAGCAACTAAATTAATTTTGATTAAGGAATCTCATCCTTATAATTAGCTACATATTTAGAGAGAAAGTGACTGAATAATGAATAAATGAGAAAAACTGGTTTAAAATTAAGGGTTTTTAAATTGATTATAAATGTGATAGTTTTTATGTAAATTAAAAAAAAGAAAAGTGTTAAAAGTAATGCAGAATTTTCTACCTAGAAAAAAAAAAAAAAACAACTCCTGGAATTTTTTTCTTTTCATATTCTCTCTC
Organism: Graphiurus murinus; assembly: GCA_004027655.1. Classification (NCBI taxonomy): domain Eukaryota; kingdom Metazoa; phylum Chordata; class Mammalia; order Rodentia; family Gliridae; genus Graphiurus; species Graphiurus murinus. The sequence continues at coordinate 8,666 of PVLC010003703.1, forward strand.
TCTCTCTCTCTCTCTCTCTCTCTCTCTCTCTCTCTCTCTCTCTCTCTTTCTCTCTCTGTCTCTCTCTCTTTTGTGATACCACGGATTGAACTCAGAACCTTGAGCATGGTTAGGCAAAGGCTCTATCACTGAGCTAAACCCCCATTCCTATTATAGGTAACTTGATGGACAACTAGGACAACTATGTAGATACTAAATGCATTCCTTATATAAAAATATTGGCATGGACTTTTATATAATCAGGATCATATTATGCATTCTTTCCTATAACCAGAGAAAATATAGTATGGCTAAAATTCTAAACATAGTTTTGCCTAAGATTTTTTATGTGCTTTTATTGGTGTATTATCATCTCACATCATAATGTAAGTAATGTTGACATTGACATACATTCACACAGCACTTGGTGCCCCCTCTACCTCCCCATTTCCCCCCTTCTTATGCAGAGAATTGAGACTAATATTGGGATTTTCACATATGTACACACAGTTGATGTTAGTATTTACAGTAATGAACCTCAGGTTTCCCTTCACCTTCCCTTAGGCCATTTCCCTGGCTCCACTGAGTTTTCTCCTCCATTATCTAGGGTCCATCTGGTATTCCAGTTACTCCCTAGCTTGCACATATTAAAGAAAACATATGTCCCTTCACTTTCTGTGGCTGGCTAATCTCACCTAACACAATGTTCTCCAGGTCCTTCCATTTTCTTGAAAATTACATTATTTTATTCTTCTTTATTACTGAGTAGAATTCCATTGTGTGTATTTCCCATAGTTTTGTGATCCATTCATCTGTTGATGGATGTTTAATTTATTTAACTGATAATTTATTGATAACAATTAGATTGGTTAAATTTTTATAATCTCATCTCTTTAGAACATTATTTTATTTATGTGAAAAATATAAACTACATAAATAATGGAAAAATTATATTAAATTGATCATCTACAGAGTCACCTCTAAATCTGAGAAGTGTTTAGCCAATAAATTGAAATTTGCATGTTCCCACTCAATGCTCAATGGAATTTTTTTTTTAACTTGGAAAGTTTATCTTGTTTTTGCTTTATATTATGGATTTCTTACATGTATATTATCCTTAAAAGGTAAATTAGTAATTTTTATACTTCTTATTAGGTATAATTTTATCAATATCAAATATATTTTTCTTAAGCTTACTTTTTGAAATTCTTTTAAGCTTTTGAGACTTACTCATATTGATACTATCATTTTAGTTTTCACTGCAATATGATATTTTATTCTGTGATCGCATTAAATTTATCCATCCATTCTTTTATCATATGGACATTTTGGTTACTTCCATTATTCAAATTTAAATAATGTATTTATAAATATTTTAGGTCATATATAAAATATCTTCATCAACCTTTCAGGTGTGTTTGCTTTTGAAAAATTGAGATTATGTAAGAAAGACATTTTGAACACTATACTAGAGATATTAATGTAAAGAATATTATGATTAATTTTACCTTAAGAATGAAATTACTAAATTTTATGGTAGGTATAGCCTCAAATATGTTAGATAAGTTAAAATTATTTCTAATATATTTATACTAATTTATGCTCACAATAACAGTTTATGACTTTTTCATATATATACTTGCTGTTGACAGGTTATAAATACAATTTTGGTGATCTGGTAAACATGAAATTGTATTACCTTGAAGACTCAACTTACATGGACCTAATTTCAAAAATGCAAACAGTACTCCTTTCCAGTTCATTTTTCTTCTATGAAAGTTATATTAGTAGGATGTTTTTTACATTTCTATAATGAGATCTATGGAAGTTATATGAGTAGGCTTTTTTCACATTTCTTTAATGAGATTTGTTTCTTGTTATAGATTTTAAAGTTTTATTTTAGTCTAAATTTCTATATGCTATTTTCTATTGCTGCAATTACATATTCTCACTCTTTACTCTTATCTGATGACTTTTGGTAAGTAATTTCTTAAGTATAATATAGTTGATTATATCAGTATTTGTTTTATTTTCTGTGTTTTAAAAATCTTTTTTAACAAATCTTTTTTTCATATATGATATGAGGTATAAATCTATTCCTATTCAAATTATAATACTTTATATTATATTATTATAAAATTTATACTTAATAAAATATAATATAATATTATTTAGGCTTTCATAAAGCCTTTCCAAATATTTTTAGAATTTTTGTATGTAATCATATTTATATTTTATTAATGTTTGTTCTTTGACTCATACATTGCTTATAATTATTATTTTAAATGTAGAAGTTTTTATTTTATTATTTAATTTTTACTATAGATTATTTTTGTCAGCAGCAAATATAGCCATATGACAGTAATCTATTGAATTTTGTTGAGACTTCATTTATGATAATTACATGAGTGATTTTTTATTAAAAAGTCCTATTTATTATTTAGTGCAATACATATTATTTAGCTTCAGAGCAGGAGATTCTGTACATGTCAATTCACTAAAGCTTCTTTTGGACATTGTTACAATCATTTAATACTTTGCCAAGGGAAGCGATGTTAGAGCATATGAAAGCATTATACCATATATGGCCAATCAGAATAGATTTAGGCTATAAATAAATGTGCATCTGTACTAGTATACAGGAGCAGATGCTCATGTCTGATAAATAATGCATTGTCTTCTTAATCTTTCAAATAAGATATACTGGAAATTTTACCTTTATGGCTGATTTTACAATAATTTCTTGAATTCTTAGAATACATTTCTGTTTTATTTGTTGCATATGTTCAGAATTGTGAGAACTTCTCAGAGAAGTGAATCTTCTTTAAGAAACTCATGACTGGGTGACTCTCTTTATGCTTATTAATGGACCTCTCTGTCTTTGTGATCGTTAAGTTGGGTGACTGAAGCATCTTCACCTGAGGGAGATCTCAGGGCAGCAAGAGAGTGAAAACAGAAGCTGCAAGGCCCCTTGACTTCTCACTCAGAAGTAACACAGTGTCAATTCAGCTTTAAGTCATAACCTCAGCCAGATTCAGGACAGAGTAATAGACTCTTCCTTGATGAATAGAGCTATAAAACCCTGTGAACATTTTTAATCTACCACTGGCTACTTCTAATGTTAATTACTGATATACTTGGAGGATGGTTTTTGATATTTTATTTTGATCTGTATACACATTCAGCAATATTTTTCTCATCTCATATTTTTGGTATAATTCAATCTATTCTGGATATGATAAATCTAATATCTGGAATTCTTGGGGTTCTAATTTTTAAAAATCACTTTTAGCTCTCACTTATGTTAATAACTTTTCTTGTAGTTTTACTAACTTCTGAAAATTAACTTTTATTTGGACACATTCAATCTGTGGAACTCCAAAGGCAAGGATGAAAGATACTTTACTCTAGACAGATTTACATTTGCTTTTTCCAGGATTTGGGTTGTTGCTATAAAACCCAGACAACTTCAGTTTAATTTAATATTCTAGATGGCACACTTTAGAAACATATTTTTAATCATATACTTTAAGTACAAAGCACAGGAAAAAATTAGGAAAGATAAAAATTCATGACAATTCAATAAAAATAATTAGGAAAGGAAAACATGCAAAGGTTAAAAATTAAACAAATAGATGAGGAAACTTGATAACATATTAAATTATTTAAAACAATAATTTACTGAATGGCAAGGAAAAAAATCAAGAACCTATCTCCAGTTATTTTGAAAAGATAGTAGAGAAAAATTCTTGAAGTGTATAGAGATGTCAAATAAGTCAACACAATTGCTGATGACTGTTATACTAATTTTCAGGGGGTGCTGGGGATTGAACCCAGGGCCTTGTGTACACTATGAACTAAGTATGTGCTCTAACAAAATCTACACTCTAAGAAGAAAGAAATGTTGAGTAATTTTATATGTTGCCTTGACTGGACTATTGGGTACCCTAGATATATAGTTGTCATTTTTCTAGGTATGCCTCTGTTTCTGAAAGAGATTAATTTCAATTGATGGACTAAGCAAAACAGATGTCCTTCTTCCATGTGGTGGGTATCATCCAATCTATGGAAGACCTGAACAGAACAAAATTTGGAATAAAATTGGATTTTCCCTTTCTTTTCCAGTCTTCTTTAGCTGTGACATCACCCTACTGTTGACCCTCAGGACTTCAGACAGGGACTGGAATCTCCAATATTGCCTTTCTAGCTCTGAGGCCTTCTAATTATACCACTATTTTTACTGGGTCTCTTGTAGATGGCAGATCATGGGACTTGGTCTCTATAAGAACATGAGGGAGGGTGAGGGAGTGGGGTGGGAATTGGAGAAGGGTTAAATGAGAAATGTGTGCATGCCTGCCCTTATCAGCTTGTACCTAACAAAGATGAATGATTACAATGCACCAATTAAAAAAAATAAAAAAGAACATGAGCCAACACCTTATAATCTCTTTGCATGCATACACACAAACACACACACACACACATACACACACACACACACATACACACACACACACACACACACACACACACACTATTGGTCCTGTTTCTCTGTAGAAAACCAAATAATATAATAATCATTCAGTCAAATGTATTCTAAGAACTAGAAACAGAATAGGAAAATATGGGAAGAGTTATTTGCAGCAGTATTTAAGTAATCCACATTCCCCATTTCCTTTGGAAAATAAAGTGTATTTCAGAATGGTTCTATTTTCCCTCCTGTAACATTGCATTTTCATTTCCCTAGCATTCTAACTCATTCTTTCTACTATAATCCATTATCTATATTCCTTCAGACTCACATTTCTAAAATATGACACTGAATGTCTCTCTCATATTGCTTGTGTAGCAAAAATCATATTGCTTAGCATGGCATTCACAGTTGGCTACAGAAGAGTTTCACATCCTCATGCTTTTCATTTCTGTTGACACATAGAACCATGCAGGCAACTTGCACTTCTCTTAGTTCCCCAAGTGCACGTGAATTTCACTGCTCTACGCGTTTGCACACTTCCCATTCATCCAACCTTTCCTCCATTTTCTTGATGGCCAATTCATCATTCTTTCAATATATAGATTAATTCCTGTCTCCTCTGGTATGAGTTCTGAGTTATTGCATTTCAGATATAATTCGTTGTCCCTTCTCAATTCTCTCACAACTCATTATAAAACATACTATAAATTTATATTCATTTGTTTATTAAATTTAGTAACTTACTTTTGTTATAATTTGAGATTGTTAATGAAAAAGACTAATGCTTACACAGTTTTGTATTCCCAGAAAGGATCACATCAATGTACACATTGGGTGCTGAATGAAAGAATGAATGGTGCAAAGAGTTAATCAATCGTCCAATCGCAGAAGTTGGAGACAATAAATACAATATTCTATGAAGGTAAATATTAAGCATCGCATTGCTCAAAGCTAACACCCTCTGAATTATACCTGAAGAATAGGAAAGTTAATAATATTGGAGGAAGTACCCTAGTGCCATATTTTTATTCAATTGGGCATTTACTTTCAATTAAAACATCATTAGGAAGTAGATCATTCTTTTCAGTGGAATTTAGTATAAACCTCCCATGGTAGAAGAGTACAGAATACTAATTAGCTGTGGTAAAGAAGCAAATACAGCTATAAGCAGAACACTTAGATCAGAAAGAGAACTAGAGCATCACTTTCCCATTCCTCATTATCAAGCAGAGAGAGACAGTTTTTCAACTTATACAAGCAAGTGGAAATGTTTGACAATAGAATGATAAAACTTTAATGATAAAAATCATTTTTCAAATGCATAAACTAGACTGAATTTTCTGCCATTAAAAAAAAAAAAAGAGTTGCAATCCCAAAGTAGTCAGCACTATGGCATTACAGAGTATAATAGTAGCAAACAGAGAAGCTAAGAAGAGATCAGAAAGTGAAACTCCTTTAGCCATATTAAGGGAGACTTATTACTTCTATCCTTATTGGGAAGTAGTGCACATTTCTAATGAAACAATTTAATATATATTGATGAATTCAAATGTTTCTGCAAAGGTGTTGCTATATTTTTGAATTAAGAGGTTTTCCCAAGTTGATGCCATTTCGGTGAATATATATGTTCTGGTAGTCTTTTTTTTTCCATGTTGGTGAGTTAGCCAAACTGGATCAGCCAATTCCAATTAAATCATTAAATATAAAATAATAAAAGTACATATAAAATTACTAATGAGACAAAGTTTGTTTTTCTTTACAAATCAATAATTCAGTTTCTATTCTCTACACATAGAGATAGAAAATTTGCTTAAAATTATATATATAATTTATATCATTTTTATATTTTATATTTTATATTATATGTATAATATATATAATTTTTATGTAAAAATATTTTTAAGGAAGGAACTATTGTGGTTCTGGGGATGAGTCTAACAAGCTCTTGGACCTATAGTTTGGCTGCCATTTCCCAAGAACACTTGTAATTCACTCTTGGTAGTAAAGTTGTCAAATATACAAAGGAAACCAAGACCTTCAGCAACAGATAAAGCTAATAACGTGTGTACTGCATGTGTTTTAAATTTTTATATTTCTTGTGATATTTTGACACCTAAGCCCACCTAGAACATGCAGTTGATATGCAGATTAACTTCTCCAGAGCCATACCTCCTCATACACTCCATGAGTCAATATTTCTCTGCCTTAAATTGCCCCATGTCCAAGTTTTAGGGATCATCTATAGCAACAAACCCCCCAAAATATTTAAACCAGTCAATCCTAAACTATTCATCCTACCATGCCTTGTTTTTCCGGCAGAGCCACCATAAAAAGTGTCCTAAACCTTCCTCTCACTACTATCTTCTGCCACCTGATCATGCTGATATTGCCCTTTTGTTTCTTCTTGTGAATATACCAGACTCTGGTTATCTCTTAAATACACACACACACACACACGACATAAAAATTAAGTAAGTCTGCTTAAGTAAACCTGAATGGCTCTGACCATATACCATGTATGAGAAAGGACTTGGCCTAGTGTTTGTGTGGCAGTAACCAAAGTAATGAGTGTTTGAAATTGCTACACTGGTTAAAATCATAACGCTTTTTATTTATTTATAATAAAAATAACTTATAAATAAATAAAATTCTTAGGAGTGTAGCATAATTGTTTCTTGTAAACAAATAAGAAAATTGTAATATGTGAAGTTTGGAGAGAAACAAAGTATATATGACTCAAATACATCATAGCGTTGGCTTCTGGGAAGCTGCAGCATTTGCCACCTGTTTCTGTTGTGCAGAGAGAACCACCTACATCTGAGGAAGGCTTGGAAGAGCTAGAACCACCTGCATCTGAGAAAGGCTTGGAGGAGTTAGAGCAGGCAATGTTTGCATCTTCTTTATTGCCATTGTTGATTGCCCTGTGCTAATGATTGTATATTAATGCAGAAGTTCTTAAACTTTTTATTCTCAGGACCCTATTACAATTATCGTGGGACTGAAAGAGTTTTCATCTTATCCGGGTTACATCCTGTCAATAATTGTACTAAAAATTTAAATGGGGAAATTTTATATATTTATTTAAAAATAAATTATAATGAATCCAATACATTTTAACATAACAAGTATAGGTTTTTTTTTTTTTTTTTTTTTTTTTTTTTTTTTTTTTGCGGTACTGGGGATTGAACTCAGGGGCATTCTACCTCCGAGCTATACCCCCGGCCCTATTTTTTATTCTTTATTTTGAAACAGGGTCTCACTAAGTTGCAGAGTGCCTCACTAGGTAGCTGAGGCTGGCCTCGAACCTGGATCCTCCGGTCTCAGCCTCCCAAATGCTGGGATTACAAGCGTGCGCCACCACGCCCGGCTCACAAGTATAGTTTTCATAACAATTTTTTTCAAGTAGAAAGGCATTATATTTTGCAATATGTTGTTCCGGTTGAAGTAAATGAAGAAATAATTTGTCCTTGCACAGATACGTAATTTAAAAAAGGATTCAAAAAATTTCAGACAGTTGTGGATATTTGATACTACACAAAACCTTGACAATTGGTAATTTCTTGAGTATAAATTTCAAAGTGTAATTTGGAACTGTATCAATACACTCATTCTGTGTTACACCAAAATTTATTGATTTTTCTTGTACTGGTAAGTTGAAAATATAAGTCCTTAATGTTGACCTAGGGGCTCATAATTCATAATTCAATAGAATATAGTCATTTTCTAGATTTGTTAATAATTCAATTAGTCTATATGAACTCAATTTAAAAATTAAAATTTAGGTGAAAACTGAAGAAAGTGTTTGAATATTCACATAAATTACTAAAATCTAGAATTGTGCTAAAAATCATTAAGTGTAAAAACTAAACAAAAAAAAAATTCAGTCTATTGGTAGAAGTCTATTCCTAGCAGCTGGGAAAAAGAAATTTAATTTATGGAATTAACATACTATACTTTTTGTTATTAAAGATTATGCTTTATTAATCATTAGCTGTTTTATAAAATTTAGCAAAACACCTGGTAGGTGGTAAATGCTCAATAAATAATATCTAAAAAAGTGTATGATGAAATTATGTAGTGGATGACAGATGACTATAATATTCTTTAAAACTATTCCTTAGGAGAGATTAAAAAAAATGTACTAGGTAAGCATCTGACCTGAAGCCATTCTTATCATCTCATTGGTAAACATTTTGCAATTTCTCTGGTATCTTTGCTTCAGTCTTCAACTTTAGCAAGAAAATGATTAAAAAGTTGTACTGTCAAATAACTTCAAAAATGGTACTAATGGTAATTTTGCAGATTTCAAGTGCTTAAGTAATAACAACCTTCAAAAACTGAAACTATGGGTTTGAATAATTGTGTCTTTATCAGTTAATTTTCCTAAATTGTGTTTTGTATGGCTTGGTCTTCAGAGCATCAAGGCAGCAGGAACAGAGAGAGGGAGAGAACAAGGTCTCTAATCTCATACCATGAAGACCGGAAACTGAAGACCAAACAAGAAAGCAAGAAAGAGAATTCAGAGACAAAAGCACAGTCCTTAAGGTCACACCCTCAGGGACCCACCTTCTCCAGCCACAGTCCATCTGCCTAGGTTACTGCCCAGTAAATTCATTACAGTGGATTTACACACTGATGAGATTACAGTCCTCATGACTTAATCACATAAACTCTGAACATTAATACATAAGCTCTTCAAGGGAATTTTATTCCACAAACCTTACCATAACACTATGAGACAGTTATAACACAGTGAAATTTTAGTGCTACAGCTCAGATATTCTGACAAACAAAATAATGATACTGGGAGATAGCTGATGATGTATATAAAATGTTATGGGTTGAGTTGCGCCCCCCCCCCACATGTATAAGTTATTGCCCTAAACCAGATACTTTAAAAGTGATCTTCTTTGGGGACAGGATCTTTACAGATGAAATAAAGATAAAATTTAGTCATTAGAGTTGACTCAAATACAGTATGTTATCATAAAAGGAGGAAATTTAGAGACTCATATAGATGTAGAGTGCCCTGTGAAGATGAAGGCAGAGGTTGCAATATATGTTTCTACATCAAAGATTACCAGTGACCACCAGAAGCCAGGCAACTGGAAGAGCAACATGGAACAGATTTTCTCTTGCAGCACACAGGAGGAAACAACACTGCTGACAGATTTCCAGAACTATTAGGAAATACATTTCCACCATTTTAAGTCACTCAAATTGTGGTATAGTGTTACAACTACCTTTATGAATTAATACACCAAGAAAGTTAGTTATTTTCTAGCTTTTTTAGTTGTGTGTTTGTGTTTATGGGTGGGGCGGTACCTGGAGATTGAGCCCAGGGCCATGCTACCTCTGAGTTACACCTACAGCCCTAGTTTATTTTTATTTTGAAACAGAGTCTCATTAGGTTGATGAGATTTTCCCTACTTTTTTTTTTTTTTTTTTTTTTTTTGCGGTACTGGGGATTGAACTCAGGGGCGTTCTACCTCCGAGCTACACCCCCAGCCCTATTTTTTTTATTCTTTATTTTGAAACCGAGTCTCACTAAGTTGCGGAATGCCTCACTAGGTCGCTGAGGCTGGCCGTGAACCCGGATCCTCCTGTCTTAGTCTCCCGAATGCTGGGATTACAAGCGTGTGCCACCACGCCCGGCTGATTTTCTCTACTTTCTGAGTCTGTCCCCAAACCTGCAATCCTCCTATCTCAGTGTTAGTCTTCCAAGTACTGGGATTACAGTCTTGTGCCACAGCACCCAGCTAGTTATTTTCAGTTTTAACTAATGATTTTTTCAGTGGGGGATACATTTGTATTAGCAGATGAGAAAAATCATCAATGGATGAAACTACTTCTGATGAGAAAATCATCAATGGATGAAACTATTTTTTGGTTTGGGAGTGATCAATGTTTTGGTGATGATGAAATTAGTATTTCGGGTCTATTCTTAATTAGATTTTGCTGGCAATGGTAAAGTTTATTGACATTCAAAGATAAAAGCAACAGATAAAGAAGTATACGCTACTGGTAGTATAATTAGTCTGAATGAAGTACATTGAGAGAAAGTCATAATTATGTTTGGGACTTGGAAAGCTATCTAATTGCAGTGCTTTTCTAATTAAGACATATTTAATATATCTAAAATTACTAACTCCTCACCTAGCCAGGTGATTATGATCATTATCATGTTCCCTAACATAGATGAACCACAAGGGACACTGTTAACATACCAAATGATGTTTCTGGATCTTCATGGATAGAAGCATACTTAAAATTATCAATGTAGAAGGCAGAATAATGGCCATCCACATAGGCCCTTGGACTAGTCCTCAGACTCCGTGAATATATTACCTTATGTGGCAGGAAAGGATTTTGAAACTGTGATTAAGCATATAGGCCTTGCCATAAACAGATTATCTGAAATTATTTAATTGAGTGCAATCTAAGCACATAGGATCCTTGTAAATCAATGAAATTTTCTCAGCTGAGTTCAGAGTCACAGGGAGATATGATTAAGGAGGAAGAATCCGAGAGTTGCTAGATTTGTAAGAGTAGGAAGAAATCATGAGCCAAGGAATGTAGACATTCTAGAGAATATGGAAAAGACCAAGAAATATAATATTTTATGGAGCCTCCAAAAAAGAATGTTACCCTGTCAACAACATGATTTTAGACCAGTGAGACAGATCCATGTAGGACTTCTAAAGAACAATGAGACAGTAAATTAGTGCTAATTTAAGTAACTTAACCTGTGGCAGTTTCTTACAGCAGCACAAAAAAAAACAATATAATTGCTGAATTATCAATTACTAACAAATGCAAATTATTAAGTGCAACAAACAATGTTTGTGCCAGATGCTTTAAAAGTATATGTGTCTCGGTCAATATTCCCACAGCTAAAATCCAAATTGATTGTATACTCAATTTAGAGGAGGAAGATTTATTTGCTTACACTTTTCTGGAAATTCTGGGTTCAGTGTGAGAGGCCAGAATTTAAAGCTCAGTGCAAGGTGGCAGGAAGCAGAGAGAGGGAGAGCACAAAGCTCTGCTCTCACATCCTGGAGGCAAAAAGCTTCAAGCAAGCAAGGGAAGGAGGAAGGATATATAATCCACAAGGCCACGCCCTTAGAAATTCCTCCTTAGTAACCAAACCCTCTTCTAACATTGCTACCTTGTTTCCATGAAGACTAGAGGGGCATTCCATTTCCAAATCATTACAACATGTAACTGTGTATAGATAATAATGATTATAACAATGTATTGAGAAACATGAGATAATATTCCCAATATTTAAAATTCCCTTTTATAGTCATAGCAATCTTAAAAACAAAACAAATTTAAAGAGCTTTCCTAAGACCACAATTAATATTAGTCTAGTTTAATCTGAATTTGTGACTGCATTTTCTTAATACAGCAATGCTGATTCCTAGAATTTCTGCTTCTGAAGAGTTAACACCTTACATAGAACACTAATTTGTATCATGTGTTTATTTTTAATAAAAGTGATCTTCCAAAGAAAACTTGGAAGTTTCAAGAATAAACAATTCATATATTAACTTTATTATATATTTATTTCATTTGTAATAATTAATATTAGAAATAAAAATATGCAATATCTTTAGAGTATTTATGATTATTGGGGGCAAAAGAGGGGAAGGTAGTTTTGAAGCATATAGTTTCTGTTTAGTATTTTGTTTTCTCCCTCCTAGAGTTGGCAAGATATTGCCCCTAAAACAGTTCATCACTGGGCATGGAACCCTTTCTTAGGAATCCCTAAATTCTCAATTGAGTTTGGATTTATCTGTCATGCTCTCTTTTACTTCTCTTTGGGGAAGTAATATACATGTCAAATGGGGACACCCCTCTGCTCTTTGTAGATAAAAACTATCTTGAACCTCTTAATATCATAAATTATGAAAGTCCAAAAATCTCACTAGGATTGATCCAGGTTCCCAGAGGACTTTATGTATTCATGGCATTCTCTGCCTGTTCGGTTTCTAATTACATATGTGCTATGTGCTGCTACTAATATTAACCTTATGCAATTCTACAACATGAGCACATATTTTTTTTTCTGAAGATTTTAATGGAAGAAAACAATAATGTCTGTATCACAACTTCAAATAGAACTATAGGCATTCTTAATATCTTTTCCACTGTTTAAAAATCACTTTTGCTGGGAGTGATGGCACATGCCTAGAGTCAATGAAATGGGAGGATCATAGGTTGGAGGTCATCTTTGGCAACTAGTGAGAGCATGTTTGCAAATAAAAAATAAAATAGGGTTGGAGGTATAGCTCAGAGGAAGAGCATTCTAGTTTTAGTCCTCAGTACCAGAAAATAAATCATTTCTTTTATTGTGATAAAATATGTACTCCACGTAAGTTACCATTTTAGCCACTTTAAACCATAGAGTTTAGTGGTATTGAGTATATTTACAATGCTATACATTATCATCATTATTCATCTCAAAATCTTTTGCATTTTCTCTAAGTATTACACTGTACCTATTAAGCAATAATATCATATTCCTTCCTACCCCCAGCCCATGTCAACCACCAAGTTGCTGAGGCTGGTCATGAATCTGTGATCCTCTTGTATCAGCCTCCCAAATACTGGGATTATAGATGTGTGCCACCATATCTGGCTTTTCTTCATTAATTTGACTATTTTAAAAAATAATATGAGCCGGGTGTAGTGGTGCACGCTTGTAATCTCAGCATTCGGGAGACTGAGACCGGACGATCCGAGTTCGTGGCCAACCTCAGCTACCTAGTGAGCACTCCGCAACTTAGTGAGACTCGGTTTCAAAATAAAGAATAAAAAATAGGGCTGGGGGTATAGCTCGGAGGTAGAATGTCCCTGAGTTCAATTCCCAGTACTGCAAAAAAAAAAAAAAAAAAAAAAAAAAAAAAAAAAAAAAAAAAAAAAAAAGAAAAAAGAAAAAAATGAGTAGAATTATCCAATATTTAACCTCATGTGTCTGGCTTACTTAACTTAATGTAATATAAAAATTCATGATTTAACATGTGTCAGAATTGTATTCTTTTTTTAAGGATGAATAAAGTATTATTGTTTGTGTATATATGTTGTTTATCTTTTGTCTGTGGATGGATATTTGCACTATTTCCACCTTTTGGCAATTATCAATAACAACTGCTTTGAATACTGGTGTACAGATTTCTTTTTGAGTCCCAGCTTTCAATTATTATATTTTTACTTTTGTATTTGCATTTTATTTTATTTTATTTTATTTTTTTTTGCAGTACTGGGGATTGAACTCAGGGGCATTCTACCTCCGAGCTACACCCCCAGCCTTATTTTTTATTCTTTATTTTGAAACCGAGTCTCACTAAGTTGAGGAGTGCCTCACTAGGTAGCTGAGGCTGGCCGGGAACCCGGATCCTCCGGTCTCAGCCTCCCGAATGCTGGGATTACAAGCGTGCGCCACCACGCCCGGCTGTATTTGCATTTTATTTATCAATAGCACTTATCTGTTTTGTTTAACCCTTAAGGAACATCCCAGTTTCTTTTTCATCTTGCTTCTCCCTTCTTGTAACAATAAATATGTTTTCTCTAATTAAACTGAGAAGTTTGACCTGAAACAATTGTAAGGCCCTTGCCTTTTTTGGGTCCAAATTTCCACCCCAAGAGTTGGTTAAGATACAGTCACTTCTTGGTATGAAAGGGGAATTTGTTCCAGCACCCCCAAATCCACAGATGCTCATGTCTATTATATAAAATGATGAGGTACTTGCATATTACTCAGGCACACCCTCTGTAATCATTAAATAATCTCCAGACTACATATTATACCTAATATAATAAAAATACTATGTAAATAGTTGTTACACAGTGTTGTTTAAGGAATTACAAAAAAAAAAAAAGTCCATGTTAAGGGAACACTCAATCCACAACTAGTTGAATTTGAGGTTGTGGAACCTACAGATTGGGAGAGCAGATTGTATTCTCACAAATGAGCATAGTTTTCCTCCTATGATGAATATCCATAGAAACTACTAAATCAAAGCATTTCATTTTCATCTCTTTTCAGGACTGCAAAGCATGCTCACTGAGAAGCCCTGGGTAAAAATAAATGGGAACATCACTTCAGCTCATTTATTCTGCAATTTATTCATATGTGTGGATTTAATAAACTAGAGAGACATTTCCTAACAACTCTGTTTAGTCATTTTCCTATAAGAATGTATGTTTTTAAAAATATGAACCACTATAATTCTTTATTCAGAATCAGAAACAGAAAAACTTCAACCACCTCCAGAATACCTGAATGCCCTGGCTATTTATACAAAATATTTCATACAATATAAATTAAGAAACCTGAAATAATGAGAAAGAAGAATATCAAGGAGACGATGTGTCCCCACAATCCCATCACAATAGAACTCAACAACTCAGAGTTGTAGAAATGCCAGAAGAATACATAAATTTAATAGTGGAAATGATACAGGATTTCCAAAAACAGTTCAGAGAGAGCCTGAAAAATATGAAAGATAAATCATCAAAGAATCTGATACCCTGGATAGGAATCAAAAAGAAACTATGAAGGATGTGAAGGATGCAATAAATGAAATAAAAATATCAATACAATCTCTCAATGGTAGACTAGACCACAAGGAAAACAGAATCTCACTCATGGAAGACAACCACTCCAAAAATGATCACATACTACATAACTTAGAAAAATCAATCTAACAGCACGAGCTGGACATCCGTGAGATCTGGGATAACTTATTTATTTATTTATTTATTTATTTATTTATTTATTTATTGTTTATTTTAGGCATACATAAACACATTTCTCATGTAACCCTTCACCAATTCCTGCCCCACTCCCTCACCCTCCCTTCTTCTTAGGTTCAGTTTAGTGATTGATTTTGATATGCTTGTGAAAGTACATCATCTGCATTAGGGCTCCCCCCATATCATCTTCAGTTAAGTCAAATTCTTTGCTCATCTAAGGTTTCTCCTCCTTCATCTGGAGACCCTCTTATGTCCCATCATATCCCTAGCACCTGCATATAAGGGAGAACATATGATTTTTTACTCTTTGTGATTGACTAATCTTACTTAACAATGTTTTCCAGTTCCATCCATTTTCTTGCAAATGACATGATTTTGTTCTCTTTATGGCTGAGTAAAATTCTATTGGATACAAATCCCATAGTTTTAAAATCCATTCATCTGTCGATGGACATCTTGGCTGTTTCCATAGTTTGGCTATTGTGAATTGTGCAGCTATAAACATAGATACACATTCATCGGTCTGATAGTTTGGGTTCTAATCTTTTGGGTAGATACTCAGAAGTGGTATTGCTGGATCATATGGTAGATTCATTCTCATTCATCTGAGAATTCTCCATACTGTTTTCCAAAGTGGTTGCACTAATTTGCAATCCCACCAACAATGTATTAGGGTTCCCACTTCTCCACACCCCAGCCAGCATTTGTTTTTGTTCATGTTCTTGATGATTGCCATTCTGATTGGGGTTAGGTGAAATCTCAAGGTAGTTTTGATTTGCATCTCTCTGATTGCTAATGATGTAGAACATTTCCTCATACATTTATTGACCATTTGTATTTCTTCTTTTGTGAAGTGTCTATTTAGATCCTTTGCCCATTTTTTGATTGGGTTGTTTGTTTTCTTAACTGTGAGTTTCTTGAGTGCTGTATCAGAGGAGTAGCTGGAAACAATTTTCTCCCACTTTGTGGGCTCTCTGTTGAGGTTCTTGAAAGTTTCCTTTGCTGCACAGAAACTCTTCAGTTTAATGCAATCCCATGTATTGATCTTCTTTGAGTTGCTTGTACTTTTGGGCTCTTGTGAGAAAGTTTTTACCTGTGCCTATGTATTGAAGTGTTGGCCCTATGCCATCTTCAAGCAACTGCAAGATCTGTGGCCTGATTTCCAGGTCTTTGATCCTCCTCGAGTTTACTCTTGTGCAGGGTAAGAAAGTGGGGTTTATTTCCATTTTCCTGCATATGGTTAACCAATTTTTCCAACACCATTTGTTGAAGAGGCTATCTTTTTTGCAGTGTATATTTTTGGCTCCTTTGTCAAAAGTCAGTTGACTGTAAGCATGTGGGTCTGTTTCTGAATCTTCTATTCTGCTCCATTGGTCTGTTTTTGTGCCAATACCATGCTGTTTTTATTACTGTCTCTTTGTAGTAGTGTTTGAAGTCAGGTATTGTGATACCTCCTGCATGGTTCTTATTGCTAAGAACTACTTTGGCTATCTTGGGTTTTTTGTTGTTCCAGATGAATTTAAGGACTGATTTTTCTATGTCCGTGAGCAGTGACCTTGTTAATTAATGGGTATTGCATTGAATCTGTAGATCACTTTTGGGAGGATGGCCATTTTGATATTTATTTTGCCTATCCAAGAGCACAGAAGATCTTTCCATCTTCTAAGGTCTTCATTGATTTCTTGTTTCAAAGCTTCTTGCAATATTATTGCTTCAATTTCTTAATCTCGAACAGGAAAATAAGTGCCACCCAATGATGGCTATCAAATCTTATTAGAAAACATAATAAAGTTATTAGGACATACATGAATTTATTAGGTGCAAGGCACTATGCTAAGAAATACTTTTTGTCTCATTATATTCTTATAACCACTTTACTATATAATTTATAATAATAGCACACATATATGTTCTGCATGCCATGTTTTAGGCACAGTTCTAAAGACTTCCATATGTTGTCACCTAATAGTCATTTTAGTGCAAGTGAACCATACATCTTTGTCATCACTCATGTTTTCTGGATGTGTAAGCTGTGGCAAGAAGAATTTAAGAAACTAACCCAAGGTCAATGATAAAGGCAAATTTCAAACTTAGGAAGCCCATCTCCAGACACCATAGTCTTCATTGCTCTGCTTACTGCTCTTTAGCAAATAAACCGTCCAGTAGTGCACAGTAAATGAAGTTAGTAGTCAGTAAAGTCTGCTCTGCTCTGCCTCCCTCTTCCAGTCTCAAGTAAAGAAAGTGAAAATTAAGTAGTTTACCAGAGGTTATCCTGGGAAAAAGTGAAGCCAGACTCAACCCACTGTTATTTTCAGGTTCAGTGTTGTGATTTGTTTTATTTTGTAGACTCCTCTACATCTCATATGACATATGTATACCCATGTGATAACTGAAATAAACACTCAGGCTTTGGCTTACAAATATCTTCATTATATACACTATAGTTTTCGTAAATATACTTTAAAATTGGCATTTCCAAAATAATTTTCTTCTCATATCATGTATGCCCTGGGCAGAAATCTTACAGAAGTATGCAAACTTCCGATCTCAGAAATTCTCAAAGCTAAAAATGTTAATTCTCTTTACTCTTTAATTGTAACAGGCTATTTTTCTTTTTCTTTTCTTTTTTTTTTCCAGTACTGGGGATTGAGCTCAGGGGCATTCTACCTCCGAGCTATACCCCCAGCCCTATTTTTTATTCTTTATTTTGAAAAAGGGTCTCACTAAGTTGCGGAGTGCCTCACTAGGTAGCTGAGGCTGGCCATGAACCTGGATCCTCCGGACTCAGGCTCCCAAATGCTGGGATTACAAGCATGCATCACCACACCCGGCTAACGGGCTTCTTTTCAAGTTTGCAAGATATTAAGGCCAAGATATTGAAGAAGCCTTCTTTAAATAACATGACTTTATAAAACAGTTATTTGGGTGATAGTATTTTTTTCTTAAGAATTAAACTACTTTCATATAGAGGTTGCACCAGAACTTGTTCTCTAGTGTCATTCATTTCCCATGAGAAATAAATGTGTTCTAAGATTATAGAAGAGCTACTTTATAGGAGAACAGCTGGATTTTTAAATCTTACCCTATAATTTGTATTACAGTTAGCTTGATTAATATTTGTCTCTCCCGAATCCCAGAAGGATCTTTATGAAAGCAAGGACTGTCTTATTTGTTTTTACATTCCTAGTGCTTACCTGATGTATATGTTCTTACCTCTCTGGCTTTCATTTCAATCATAAGCTTCCTTGCCCACCTGTGTTCTGAAATTTATACCCTCTCAGCACTTCAAGGACCACCCTTCATCAAACAAACCCTCTCTCATGTGTCTCTCAGCTGGTTCTACTCTAAAGCTTCAAGTTCACTGTGCTCTGTTCATATTAAAAAGCAACGACAGGCTAGGGGAACTCCCTAAGCCCTAACTCATTAGCAAGCACACTATATCTTTTCTTTCAAAGAAAGACTCTTGCAAAAATAATCAGCTCTTCTGATCTTTACTTCTAACACATTTATTGTCCAAAATTTTACAGTTTGACTTCATAAGTCTAATAAAACTGCTCCAATTATAGTTATGTCATTATTTGTAACCACATTCTTTTCTGTATTTTATGCAGAAATACTTTTCAATCCTTATTATCAGTGATTGAAGTAGTCCACACATAACAACTTTCTCCTTCCTGCTAGAGTTCTGAAACAGTTGCAAAATAGAACATGTATCTGTGAAAATGGAGATTAAAATGTCAGTATTACTACATATAACACCTGAGTTTAAGGATGTGGGTTTGATGTGTGGCCAAGTAAACTCTCTAACAGTCCCGTGAATCAAACAAGTCAGCTGTGCCCTAGGTGGTTCCTTTCTTTATTACAGGCAATGGATACGAAAGTATCATATCTTCAGGCTCTTTCTTCCAACTCACAATTCTCATCTGTCACTCTATTGGGAGAAAGGTCAGTCAGGCAAGTTACTTTGAGAGTAGTTTCTGTACATGAGGCCAGGGATGAAGGAGGCACCTTTGTAGCATGTTTCCTACATGGCCATTTTGTATATAGGACACAAATATCAAGGACTTATCATTGAACTTTTCTTCTTCCTTAGCCTTAGTGATGGTCATTTTCTTCTAGTTTCTATCTGAATCGTTTGTTGTTTTCTTGTCAATTACTTCAAAAGGTGGTTTTTTTTTTTTCCTTTTTTACAAGATTTTATATTTAATTCTTGGAATGAGTTGTTCTTTAAGGTTTTATTCTTCATGTCCTTTTTACATACTGCATGATATTTTTGGGTCATTGTATCTATAACCATCAGTTTACTTTCTACTTTTGTGATGTTTATTCTAGAGTATGTATCTCTGGCACAAAATCTACAAATTAAATCATCTATTAACTTGTCTTCATGGATGTCTATATGTCAATTAAAATTCAGTGCCCATACTTGAACTTGTAATTTTCCCCTGAAATTATTTCTGCAGTTAATAACACTAAGCACATAATTGCCTATTTCAGACAATCGTGTATAATTTCTTTATGACTTCTATCTTACCTCGTAGATGTAATATTTTCAGTTGTTTGAATTTTTATTTTCTTTCATGTTTCCTCTCAGAATTTCAATTCAGGTATTCATTTTTACTTTGATAGTACAACAGAATGCAGATTTCAATTCACAAATTATCATTTTATTTAGCTCTAATCAATTTTCCTAATGATTGATTGAGTACATTTTTAAAAATGTGAATCTCTTTTTACTGTGTTCATGCTCAGTGCATTAAGATTCAGATGATTTGGCTCTAAGAGTTTGGTCAATCAGATGTTGTAAACAAGTTAATTGATTGTATAATTTTATTGAAACTATAATTTGGTTAAAAGTAAAGTTTCTTTGAATTGTCCAAATGTTGTAAGTTTAGTATTATGGGGCTGATTTTGAATTCTTTATATGACATGAGCATTTTTACTTCTCTGGAATGGTTCTCCAAGTTGATTATTTTTGCTTGCTACTATATATAGTTGCAAATATAAATAAACTGTCAATATCACAAAATAGAAAAATTATAGAGAATTAAGCACTAATAATAATGGCTTCATTGAACAGAATTTTTGGTTATGAAACAATATGCATGCTATCATTTTGAGATATTATATATATATATTTAGAAATATATTATATATATATTTAGAAAATATTGACCAAAATTGGGTAATGAAAGATAATTTGTTTTCTTTGGGTTGATAGGTGGCCTTTTGGTCTCTTTGCTGGCTTCTTTTTTTTTTTTTGCGGTACTAGGGATTAAACTCAGGGGCATTCTACCTCCGAGCTATACCCCCAGCCCTATTTTTTATTCTTTTTTTTTTTTCACTATACATAGCATAGTGTTTGGTTTCAAATCTCCCTCTTATGCCTGCAACCCCAAGGCAAGCATTTATTTATGGAAGGCTTACAATATTTCTCAAGTAGAAAAGTATATTAACCACTGAGTGTCCAATTCTCTGAGTAATAATCCCAATGACTTTTATCTACTGTATACATAAACAAAGCACCCATTATCTGGCAGGTATTGTTGGATGCAATCAGATGGCGATGACATGGTTCCCTGCCTCAGAGAACCTAGACTTCTGTCAAGGTAGACATCGTATGTGTTTAGACACCTTGTTTGCTTAAACACTTTTCAGATGATGTCATGTACTTACAACTAACATAATTATATGGTAATTCATGGTTTTTGACCCATGTAACCACAGAGAATCATTACATAAATGGAGAAACATCAACATTTAAAATGTGTAATGGTCAAGTAAGAGGGTCCCCAGATGAAAAAGTAGAGACCCTCGATAAACAAAGAAGTAGACTTAACCGAAGGGAATGGACGGGGGGTGGGAGGGGGAGAGCATACTAAGGCACATGATGTACTTACACAATTATATCAAGATCACTCACTGAACTGAACTTGAGAGGGAGGGAGGGCAAGGGAGCGGGGTGGGAATTGGGGATAGGGTCAGATGAGAAATGGGTGCACATTTGTCTTTATCAATTTGTACCTAACAAAAATGTATAAATACAAAGCACAAATTATTACAATAAAAATAAATAAATAAATAAAATATTTTGGAAAAAAACAAATTTAAATTACCTTTCATTAATGAAAACAATACAATACATTGAGAACATCCAACTGCACTCAATTGCATGCCATTTAGCTACTAAAATTTATCTGAAATGAGCAGCAACTTAATATCTGTAATATTAATTCTAAATTCAAATGATATACTAATTAAAGACTTTTCAGTCAGCTAATTACTTCAGTTTGAAGCACATAATTAGTTTCATTTTTTCAACTCTTGTTTAACTTGACCATTACACCTATTTTTTATTCTTTATTTTGAAACCGATTCTCACTAAGTTGCGGAGTGCCTCACTAGGTAGCTGAGGCTGGCTGCGAACCCGGATCCTCCGGTCTCAGCCTCCGAATGCTGGGATTACAAGTGTGCGCCACCATGCCTGGCGGCTTCTTTTAATTATTTTTATTTTCTCTAATAAATTTAAATTGTTCTACTAATTAAATACTTGAGGTAAAAGAAGGAATCTAGAATTTTAAAGAAATTGTATTTTATAGGAATAATTTAGAAATGTATTTCTGATATGTTTGGCAATGTTTTCATAATTTAAAAATATTCTGAATAGAAATTTCAAATTTATAGCTTATTTTTAATTTGTTTTTTATATTGCAGTGACTACTGTTTATCCTGCCATAAATCATAGTGAGTTTCTTGTTATAAATATCAGATAACTAATTGCTCTTACATTTTAACTAATTGCTCTTACATTTCTTTGTTAAAAGAGCACAAAGGAAAGATAATTACCAGATAATAAATTTATAAAACAAAGGGATTCCTGCTAAGTTTAGAAGTAAGACAAGGCAGCCGGGCATGGTGGTGCATGCTTGTAATCCCAGTACTTGGGAGGCTTAGACAGGAGGATCTGGGTTCCAGGCCAGCCTCAGCTACTTAGTGAGGTTCTCTGCAACTTAATGAGACCCTGTTTCTAAATAAAGAATAAAAAATAGGACTGGGGGTTTAGCTCAGAGGGAGAATGTCCCTGGGTTCAATCCCTAGTACCGCCAAAAAAAAAAAAAAAAAGAAGTAGGGCAAGGCTATACCTTTCCTCTTTCTCAATATCCTATGGAAGTTTTAGCAAATTCAATAAGATTAGAAAAAGAAATAAAGTGTATATAGATTAGGAAGAAATAAAACAATTCTCTTTTTTTTGTAAATGACATGATTGTTTATGTATAAAATATGTTTAAGACATAATGTGGATTTAGATGATTAATTGAAGTGTGAACACAAGAATAAATGAAAGATTGTTAAAACATTTAGTGACCAAGATTAGTTTTGGACGCATGTAGAAACACAGCTATGTGATTGACTTTGTGTGCAAAATAACTTTCTAGATAATATTAATTTTAGTTATTTTTTTTCTGTATGAAAATAAATCCTGTTATGTATCCTTTTCTCAGAGAAAAGCTGCTCTCTCTTGGGAAACTGTTTACTCTTCACTTCTCAAAGGACATTTCAAAATGCAGTAGGTGGTCTAGGTGGGTAGAAGATGAGTTTAAACTTCTCAGTAATATACAGTACAAATTTTCCTTTCCAAAATCCAAATACTTCCATATGTTACTCTTTGAATGATCAAAATAATCCATCAATAAACAAAAGATTAAAATAAAGTATATGACACATATAATCCTACAAAAATTACATAGAAGAACAATATTGATACATAATGACTGAAAGGTTGACTCTTTGAGATTTAATATATGGTAGAATTAAACCTTGAACTATTTATTAAATTTTATATCCTTTCTTGTATTTCAAAAATATTGATTTCCTTGAAATTTATTCTCTTCTCAGCATGCATATCAGCAGCAGAAAAAAATCCTAACAGCTTGCAGTCTCTCTCCAAATAAAGCTATAATTATCAAAAAGCATGTGCAATGTCACAGAAAGAACTGGAAATGCTAAAATTGTCCTTCACATATTTGATTAATTAGGGAAAAAAAAAAGACGTCTGTCCCTATGTATTTTTCTTCAGCACTGTTCTGAAATGCTGCTAAAATTTTACCTTTTTTCAGGCAGCTCAGATTTATAAAAATTTTAACTTTTTTCTGGAAAATTAAATGGACATTCCAATGTTATTTCTATAATGGCTGATAGATGAAGTGGCAGCTGTCATCAGCAAATCTTTCTAATGCTTCAGTGTAGAGTCTATTCAGCAGCTGAATGCAAGACACAGCTTGACACTCATAATGGTGCTAAAAGTTTCATTGGTTTGATATTGCTTTTGTCTTTGAAAGAAAGTTTGCCCTGTGCTTGGTCAATAACAGAAGCACAGTTTTGCCATTATGCTAGATAGAATCAGACATGTTCCCTGTGAAGTGGACATATTATCCATATCAGAGAGAGATGCATCAGAGAAAAAACATCTTCATCAAAGAAGAATTATCGTTTTTGATAAAGTGCATCTTCAGAGTCAATTATATTAGAGTTGAAAGTGACAGAGAAAACAAAAAGCACATAACACATATATTAGACGACAAAATTCCCTTGATAAAAATACTCAGTTTCTGAGTATTTAAGAATCTGGAGCTTGTAATCCCAGCATTTGGGAGGCTGAGACTTGAGGATCCAGATTCGCGGCCAGGCTCAGCTACCCGCAACTTAGTGAGACCCTGTTTCAAAAATAAAGAATAAAAAATAGGGCTGAGGGTATAGCTCAGAGGTAGAATGCCTCTGAGTTCAATCCCCAGTACTGCAAAAAACAAAACAAAACAAAAGAATCTGGAATTGTATTGCATTGAAATCAGAGGGTTTTGTATATTGTACAATTCAATTTCTCTATTTTTCCTTCCTCTTCAGTTTTCTTTCATAGAAGGACATGATATTGCCATGCATACATCATGTAAGCCAACTTTCCACCTTTTTATACATGTAATTTTGATAGCATTTTAATCTTTCTCCTGAGAATGTTGTGCTCTTATATAAGAGAAAATGATGTATGTCTAAGCCTTTTACCATACATATTTTAGAGGAAGTTCTTTGTGTATCATAAACTTACTTCCACTTGGTTAAAAAACACTGAATCTTTTCTCTGGAATAATTTGATTTTTATTTTCTTAGAACATAACACTTAGTTAAAAGAGAGAAAAGCCATGACAAGGAAATGCTGAGAGAACAAGATACTAAGTGGTTGAATCAATGTGTGCAGTCACATCCTTGAAATAATATAGTATGGTTGGAGAGAAGAGCAAGTTCAAAGAAGTTCCAGTGTTCATTTTAAAATGAAAACACTTTAGCTTATGGTTATGTTATTTAGTAAAATCTTACCCTATGAAAGTTGCTTTCTTATATTCATTTAGAAATAAAACTCATTCAATAAATTTTAATGGCCCACATATCTACTGTTCCTCAAATAATTTTTACATGATTTTGTATCACCTAAAATTCTTATAAATCTCTGCAAGGAGTGACAATTCATCAATAAGCCTTCAGCTTCAGGCTCTACTTTTATACGTTCACATGCCAAGTGGGTTATAGAAATTTTACCATGATTGAAAATGTATGTGCAAATGAAATTATTGCTTTCTCCCTCCTCCAAATCAGCCCAAACAACACAAAAACACTATCATTTCCATGGACATTTTACTGTAATTTAAGAGTAATATTTAGCTCACTCTTCCTCAATGCTTATCTCTGGGTATCAACAAATTATTTTAATTTCTGATGTTCATCTGTCACTTGTTCGTTCCCCTGCTACTCTTTTTGCTCAAGTCTTACATACTTGTATTTTTCAGTTGTCTTCAAGCTATCTCTGTACTCCTGGTTTAAACACCTTGTATAAGCTTACTATATATTTTGCTTGTATAAGCAAAATTTACTTACCAGAAATTTATTGATCCAAAATATCTCAATTAAAAATCTTTAGTTGATTTTCCTTCTCACAGAAGTCAAATTGCTCTTTGAGAGAACATACTGGAAAAAAATGCGTCATGAGGGAAAGTTTACCTGAAGGAATTAGTTGAAAAATTCTTGGAAAAATATAAAGTCAAACATTGCTAAAATAGGGGTTTTATAGATTTGTATATATTTGAACATTTTAAATATAATGATATTACAAATATGCATTTATCATAAATATTGATATTCATTTAGTAAACATTAGATGTTACCACCAAGTTTAATGTTTCTTATCAGGAACTTGTGATATACATTCACATCTTAAGGACTATTAAAGGATATTTTTGGTGTTCTTGTCATTTCTTTTTAAAAATATTTGTTCATGCAATAGCTATTTGGCAATATTTTCAATGATTTAGTTACTGCTATATCTTAAGATAATTCACCTGCAGCAAATTTATTGCAGATAACTTTATAACTTGTTCACATATGGCCAGAGATTTGTCTATTCAGATATCACTCAGCAAGGATAATTTTTAAAGTTTACAACAGTGACACAATTAAAAATTTCTCATATTCCACTGGGCTTGGGCTGTAAAAATAAGAGAATGGCCTCTACCTTGGCATAATGGGGGCAAGGGGTAAACTATCATTCTTGTGACTGTATGACATGAAAAAATTGTCATATATTTCAATATATTTCACCACATAAATACTCCTGGTTGGAGATGTATCTGTCTGCCTTTTAGTGAGATCATGCGAATAAGGTCCAGTCTTGGAAGTAGATCAAAAGTAATTAAATGAAGCACAAATCACAACAAGTTTCTATGGAAGTTTATAAGAGGTGAACTCCTTTTCTCGTAGTCAATTCTGTGAAGATGAGTTT
Organism: Graphiurus murinus; assembly: GCA_004027655.1. NCBI lineage: Eukaryota > Metazoa > Chordata > Mammalia > Rodentia > Gliridae > Graphiurus > Graphiurus murinus. Next base: position 34,705 of record PVLC010003703.1, read on the forward strand.
TGAGTAAGAAAATTAAGTCTTCCAATATTGTAAAACAACATATGTTCTATTATATTTTCACAACTTTTAAATCATTTAAAATAATTTTATAACTTTGATCCATATCTTATACTTTTCAAAAGCATACATACAAAGTGGTTCAAACATTTAAATATAAAATATAACTACACAATTTTAATAGGAAGAGAAAGGTTTTTAAACAGATATGAAGTATAATAGGATTTTAAAATTTTGTCTCCAAATCTTGTGAGTATAACATGAAAGACTAAAGTTTTCTGAAGAAGATGATGAAGAAAATAACAGAGGAAGAAGAGGAGAAGGAAGAGAGGAGTAAGATAAAGAAAAAAAGGAAAGATGAAGTAAAAAAGAAGGAAAGCACCATAAGTAAGGCAAAAGTAAAATAAAAAACCAAGGAAAATATGTTTACAACTGGCTATGGTTTGATGTGTCCCCCAAGCATTCATGTGTTGGTAGGTTGGTCCCATGTGTGGCAATGCTGAGAAGTGGTGACATCTTTAAGAGATGGCCCAGTGGGAAGTCCCTAGTGTTTTAGGGAAGTTGCCCTCAGGAGAGATTATAGTAGTTTTTCTGAGACTCCAGAGCCCTCATGAGAACAAATTAATACAATAGCAACTACACCCTTTTTTATCCTTCTTATATTGAGATGTGATTGCTTCTTCACATAGGAATCCTACATTTGCTACAGGACCCTCACCAGGGCTTGCACTATGCTGTTGGGACTTTCAGCCTCTCATTATGGGGACTAAATAAGCCTCTTTCCTTTATAAAGTTAGCCTGCCTCAGGTATTCATTGTAGTAGTGAGAAGCAGATTAATATACAATTTACATAACAAACATTTGCCGGAACTCTGTAATAGATCCAAATCTCAAAAATGTAAAAATGGACAAAATATGTAAATAGTTTCTAGGCTTTTAAATATATGGAAAAATAGGCAATACCATATTAATAAAAGGCATATTAAACTACCATTTTTTTACTTTTTAGCAAGGCTAAGAAAAGACATTTCTAACACAAACATAAATTTGTCAGAGGGACAGTTGACAGTATATCAAGAAAGAGTTATATAATAGAAAAAGTGTTCATCAACAGAGATAAGTTAAATGAATATCATACATTCAATCCTATAGAAGGCTTATTGATTGATATGGAAAGTCTTCCAGGTGCATGTAATTTTCTGGAATTATATTAAATAGATATATTATAAATTTATGTTACTATTTGCTTATACATGCTTAAAAACACCTACAAGTATAGAACCATGCTTACACTAGAAAAGAATGAGAGGAGGCTAGAATTTGGCAAATGAGAAACAAAATGGGAAAAGACACTAATTTTTCCATAATTTCTTCAGTTACTAGTTTTTAAACAGTATACTTTTATTGGAACCTTGCAATTATACATCATAGTGGGATTCAAAGTGAAAGATAAGTGTATACACACAACACATGGTGTATTTCCCTCCATATCCCGCTCTTCTCTCCCATCCTCTTTACACATACATGTTAGTGAGATTGGTAGTGATACTGTCATGTATAGACCAACTTCATTTCAACTGTTTCCTTCTTCAAGCCTCATTTTCCCTTCCACCTCCCTCCCCTAATTCCTTCCACCATTATGCTTGTCTTTTTCTTATTTTTGACTGAAGTCCTTTTTGTGTCCCATTTCATTTTAGCTTCCATAGAAGAGAGAGAACATTTGACTTTTGATGTTCTGAGAATGGCTCATCTCACTTAGCATAGTATTCTCTATTTCCATCCATTTTCCTGCAAATGACATCATTTTGTTCTTTATGGGTAAGTAAGATTCCATTGTGTGCATATATCACATTTTCTTTATCCATTAATCTGTTGATGGGCAATTAGGCTGACTCCATAATTTGGCTACTGTGAATTGTGCTGCTATAAAAATGATTGAGCAATATTATTAATTGAAAGTATTATGTAAGAAATGAGATGATGCAAAACTAACAGTTTCCTTTATAATTTTTAAGACAGTATTCTCATTGCAAGTTATTTTACCTTATATCATTATTTTTAAATGTTCTTTATTATTAGCTTTAGACACTTTAGTTATAATTTTTTATAACTTATTGTAACTTAAGACATAATGTTTTTTTTTATTTTTTTGTAGTACTGGGGATGGAACCTGGAGGCATTCTACCTCCGAGCTACAGTCCCGGCCCTGTTTTTTATTCTTTATTTTGAAACAGGGTCTCACTAAGTTGCGGAGTGCCTCACTAAGCAGCTGAGGCTGGCTGTGAACCCAGAATCTCAGGTCTCAGCCTCCCAAATGCTGGAATTACAAGTGTGCGCCACCATGCCCGACGCACACATAAAAAGTTTTTTAACTTACCACATGTAGAGTTTTATCCTGGAAACTACAGGAACACACACACACACACACACACACACACACACACACACACACACATCTGATCTGTCAGGTCACCAGGTTCTTACTAAGGGGTTTTAACAGACCATCCATTCCCTTGGTGAATTCAATAAACCAAGTATTCAGCCCCCATGATAAAAAATTTCACCACATCAGTATATCAGTAGCCAATGTATCTTTCAGCTGCCAATTGTTTGCTCACATTTACCAAACTCATGAGATTATTATGTAAAACTAGAATGATGACTTATTCATTTAAAATAAAATGTATTGCCATCCAACTGTAAAAATGTACAAGTTAGTAAGCTCCTTGCATACAAGTGGCCAGTTCCTGTTGAGTCTAGTCCCTAAATGTCCCTTACATCTTTCCACTTCTCTCTGCCTATCACCAGGACTGTGACCCAACAGGCCACCATCATTCTGCCATAGTACTACAGCCATCAGACTTCTCAAAGTACAATCTTTAAAGGGATCTTTCTAAAGGAATTGTATTCTCTAATGCTTCTAGTTAGACATGGTTAGTATATTCACACTTACAATAAGAAAAATGTCTTAGATTAGTTTGAAAAAGACCAGAATGATTTGACTTCTACCTTTCTAGCCTCATACTTCAAAAAATCCCCTCAAATGTGACACTCTCTACTTCTAAACACTGATTTGCTTCACAATGCTGTGTTCTCTCAACTCAAGATCTTCGTGCAAATTGTTCCACCTCTCTAAACTAGTGTCTTCCCATGGTTCTCCCTTTAACCTGAATAACTATCTTCTGAGGTCAGCTTAGTGGAATGCACTCCAAGAAGTTCTCCCTGATACAACTTCTGAATACATAAACATTTCCACATCCCTGACATGAATTCCTGATAAGATCCTTCCTCCTTTCCACAGCCCTCATCATACTTCACTGCAAGCGCTGGCTTAATTGTCTGTGTTACTCACTGCAGAGTCAGCTCAAGGAGGATGAGGACAATGAGTATCCTTGCTTATTTGTTTTTTCTTATTAACCAGCATAATTTCTAACAATATGGAAGGCCCTATAATACTGCTGAGTGAAAAAAGAAACCCTCTTAATACTGGTTTCTGATTTTTAATGATATTGTAAAGCATCCCTTTTGGAATAGATAACTTGAAGTCAGCATGAGATTCATGTCACTATTAGAATCTAGAGATTGGACAGTCTCTTGGTACATTTGGGATGCTATAACAAAATACCAAGAAATTGGAAATTTATAAACAAAAGAATCTTATTTGTCACCTTTTTGTAGGCTGGAAATTCCCTGATTCAGGCACTGGCCGATTTAGATTCTGCTTAGAGTTCACTCACTGGTTCATAGACGGTGCCTTCTTGCTGTGTCTTCACATATTGGAAAGGACGAGGCAGCTCTCTGGGGCTTCTTTCATAAGGCACTGGCTATATTCATGAGAGATCCACTTTCATGAATAATCACTTCCCACAACCCACACCTCCTTGCACTATCACATTAGTTATCAAGTTTCAAAATATGAATTTTAGGGGGACATAAACATTCAAATCATAGTGGGCAGTAAACAGATCAAAGAGATGGTAATTTTCTTTTAACAATGTCCAATTTATCTGATGATGGGAGCCCCCAACCACAAACCTTGAACATGTCAGACTTCTGGCTAAACTACTCTTTCCTCAGTGCTATTTAGAGAGGTCTAGGGAGGATTACTTCTGTAATTTTATCTTTTTCTTACATACCCTATTTAAATGGCTGATAAATTCACCTTCTTTTGATATATTCTTTCTTTAAGTATGCTAGCATCATGACTTTATTCTCAGAGTTATCCCACTTTATACCACAGAACCAAAAAGGTACTATACTTTATACTTCAATTTCCTAATACATATACAAAAATAAATAATTATTGATTTAATTAAAAGACATTCAGCCAGGTGTTGTGGTGCCTGCTTGTAATCCCAGTACTTGGGAGGCTGAGACCAGAGGATCCAGGTTCTCCAGGTTTGTGGCCAGCCTCAGTTTCTTAGTGAGGCCTTCCACAACTTGCTGAGACCCTGTTTCCAAATAAAGAATAAAAAAAAATAGGACTGGGGGTGTAGCTCAGAGGTAAAATGCTCCTGAGTTCAATCCCCAGTACCATAAATAAGAAAGAAAGAAAGAAAGAAAGAAAGAAAGAAAGAAAGAAAGAAAGAAAGAAAGAAAGAAAGAAAGAAAGACATTCATTGGTGATAACTTTAGATCTATAGATCTAAAATTGTCTAAAATTCAAGATCATATGGGTAATTTGTTGAAGCCTCTGTTCTTGTAGTGAGATTAGCCAGTCACAAAGAGTAAAGAAGCATATGTTCCCTCTAATATGCGAATGCTAGGGAGAAGATGGGGGCATAAGAGGGTCTCCAGATGGAAAAGGAGAGACCCTCGAAAGCAAAGAAGTTGATTTAACCGAAGGGGTTAGAGGGGGGAGCACACTAATGTATATCAAGGTCACTCACTAAACTGAACTTGAGAGGGAGGGAGGGTGAGGGAGCGGGGTGGGAATTTGGGGAAGGGGTCAAATGCGAATTGTGAGCACATATATCGTTAGCAATTTGTACCTAACAAAGATGTATGCTTATAATGTATGAATAAAAATAAAAATTAAAAAAAAGAATATAATATACGGATAACAGATGTCAGGCATTTTCACCTTTATAATCTCAGTACAAGATTATGGTTGATGTTAAGAAACAGCTATTTTCTTAGATTCCTCTGTTTCAGTGTTTGCAGTAAAATTTATGTGTGCATACGTATTTATTTATATTAATATACATTAATAAACATGATTATGACCCTCATGTATAATAAGTGAATTTTGTTTTTTCCCTGAAGGCTTCAATCTATCTTCATCTTTACTGGTGACAGTCTTATCAGACATTTCACAGAGTATTTAATTTAAATTCAACAAAACACATAAACTCATTGCATTGACTGGAGGACTATCAAAACTAGATGGTGTAAAAATTTGAAGTTGTCTGAGACAGGTTTAATTAAATTTTATTTTATAGCTTTAAGCCACGAGCTCCATAACTTAGATTTTCTTTGTATAGATACACATTAAATGTGAAAGTTACTGAAATTATGGCAAAAAAGCTACCTTATTAAAGATATAAATGACTTGTCTTGAAGACGGAAGAGTTTTCTATCAGTTCCAAGCCATGTATACCAATGTTCAAGGACTTTAAAGATGTATTTTATTGAATATATACTCCTAATACATTCTCTCTGTATTAGGTACTATGTGAAAAACTGGAGTGAATACAGAAGTGAATACAGCAAACATAATCCCCTATCTCATGAAACATAGAGTGCAATGTGTGACAGTTGTTAAGCAAAAACTTACAACTATACTATTCATAGAAATATCAGTGTAACTGTACTGTAAAGATCATGTAAAAGAATTACAAAATATGGGATCTTTTGTGACTGGCTTCTTTCAATTAGCATAATGTTTTAAAAATGTATGACATTGTAGCATCTCACAATAATTCTTTCATTTTCATGGCCAACAATGTCACTGCATGGATATATCATATTTTGCTAATGAGATTATTTTTGTGTTCTTCATAGAACCATTCTCAGCATGGAATATAAGACATCTAGGCCAAGAAAACCTAGAGTTGCAAAGATACTTCTAGTAAGTTCACTAAGAATTATGATAAATACTGCCACCCTAGCTTTGACTCTATGGTTCTTGAACTCAGGTATTCTACCTATTGGAGATATAGCACCATATAATGGTCATTGGTTTAATGGCCTATACTATATCTATGGAGAAGGTTCCTTATATTCCCAGAGTCAATGTTGGATCAGCTTCCAAAATTGTGTTTCAAATGGATATTTCACCACTTTTTCAACTGGAAGCTTTTGGGCAGTATGGCATGTGATAGGATTAATGTGTCCTGTGGCTATGTATACACTATTGAACCTCCTTTGCTGTAAAGTACATCACTGTTCAATTAAATATATTGTACATTCTATGTTGGTGAATCAAATACTATGTAAACCTCAACCTTGGTACTGGTTGTGGCTGAGAATAGTCAAATTTATACTCTGAATATTGGTTGATTTCTACCAAGATGACTTACTATTCCTTCTAGAATACATAGGTCAATACGTACAACCTGTCACCAACTGGCTAATCAATATTCATAAGATATGGTGCCACTTTATATAGACTGTCTAAAATTTCAGTCACTTGGTATATAGCATCAATAACTAAGAGTGAGTGCTTATGTTACAACAGTAACCTCAGTTACTGTTGAATCCAGAGGTATTTTACCTCTGAGTTACACACCAAGCCCTTTTTATTTTTTATTTGAAAACAGGGTCTTGCTAAGTTGGTGAGAGTCTCACTAAATTGCTAAAGCTGGCTTTGAACCTGGATCATTCTGTTTCAGTCTCTCAAATACTGGAATTATAGGTATATGCCACCATGCAGGCTCTGAGATTGATTTTTAGAGATATCATGAATTGAAGTAAGGGCTTTGGTCTTTGTTCCTATGCACTGAAACATTATCATAAGCTGACTTCCCTAAGAAGGGGTTTTACTCTTGAAGAAATAAGTTCTAATGAATGATTTGGCTATGAGACATCAGCAGAAAGCATTTTGGAAGATGGAGAAATGAGTTCTTGGTTCCTGAAAGGCAGATCTGCTGAGTATACCAAAATTTTGCTACATGTATTGCTTCTAAACAGTCAAGTTTTAGAATACAAACAAGCTCAAAGGTGAGAATAAATATTTCCATCTATATTTGATATTACTTGTTTCATTCTGTTGTTTTGGATATGTTGTGAACCTATGTGAAGGTTTCAGCTGTTCCATCTTTGAAATAGTCTCAATTCTGACATAGTTATTAAAGATCTACTTCCAAGAGCAACTAGTGAGTGGTTAGGGAGAGTAGGATGGGGATAGGGTAGAATCCCAGAAAGAGCATACTTCAGGTAGTTCCACAGAGGTAAATTATCATTATCCTGGATGACAACTGTGGTGTAAATGATTTCTTGGGTGATGGATCCAAACTTTCAAAATTTCCATATCCTGAACTCTTGCCTGACTTATGGTATTTGTTGCTAAAGTACAATACTCAGAAGTGAACAGAAATTAAAATTAAGCAATAATGTATTGAAATGAGAAACTTTATTTGTTTGAGTTTTTGGAGTGTGTGTGTGTTATTTACATATATTTTAGACAAAAGGTATTTCTACATGTGGGGGATTCATTCTATAGCCTGACCCATTACATAGAAAACATCAGGAAATAAATAAAATATTGTATAATTGTAGAAGTCAAACTAAATCTACCTATGTTGTACCTCTGGACTGTTTCCAGGAGCTGGAAGTGTATACTTTCTGCATTCTCAACACCATGGAAAAATTTTTTCCTTATGTGGGCAAGATGAAATAACTTTACATAGTTTGCTTCACCAATATGAGTCTGATAATACGTATTTCCAGAACACAAAATCCGCGTCATTCTCACTGCCATTCATTTGGAAAAATTAAACAACTTCAGTAGCTTCATATGGATAATATCTTCTTCCTTTATGGAAAACTGCATAAAGTACTCAGGTGCCTGACCTCCTTGAAGATGCTCTCATTGAGGTGAAGCCCACTTGGGAACCAGACATAAAGGACCTATTTCAGTGTTCCAAAACCAATTAGCTGAAGAACATATATCCGAGGGTCACCTCAATGAATCAGTCCTGAGCTTTTTCAAGTTATGCTAGAGAGGGTGGCTGGCACCCTTGATACCCTGGCCTTAAAGTGCTGTTGAATCACTAACTCCCAGATCAATACCATCCAACCAGCTCTGAGCCACTACTCTTACCTAATAATCTTCAACTGCTTTGGGAACCACATCTTATGGTCATCCTGGAGAACATGCTGTACCATACTGCCAGGCTGAGCCACTTTGGCCAAGGGCTGACCTTGCCTCTCTAAAGAGCTATAAGTACCCCAGCAAGATTACCATCAGTTGTATGCACCAAGAGAAATTTGCCAAGGTTTGTGTGGAGTTGATTCAGATATTGAGGGACAGAAGGTCTCCCCATGAGGTCCAGTTTTAAACTTTCTTCTCTGATTGGTCCAAATAGTGGTGCCAATTCTATAGCTTAGAGTCCAGAAGCAACTGGGAATTCACAGCAGAGTATTTCTATTGATATTATTATAAATGCTCCCATAATGGGGACATGAATAAATAGACCATGCACAATATGAGAAAAGAAGACCCCAGATTTAGGTGCTTCATAAAAGAGATAAGCATCCCATATTCTCAGTGTGAGTGGGAAAAGAATGCAATCCCATGTATTGATCTTCCTTTGAGTTGCTTGTGCATTTGGGGTCTTGTTGAGAAAGTTACTTGTGCTTATGTGTTGAAGTGTTGGACCTCTGCCCTCTTCAAGTAGCTGCAAAGTCTCTGACCTGATTTCTAGGTCTTTGATCTATCTTGAATTTACTCTTGGGCAGGGTGAGAAAGTGAGGTTTATTTCCATTTTTCTGCATATGGTTAACCAGTTCTGCCAATGCCATTTGTTGAAGAGGCTATCTTCTTGCCAGTGTATGTTTTTGGCTCCTTTGTAAAAAATCAATTGACTGTAAGTGTGCATATTTGCTTCTGAGTCTCCTATTCTGCTCCATTGGTCTATGTGTCTGTTTTTGTGCCAATACAACACTTCATAAAAGAAGAAATACAAATGGCCAATAAATGTATGAGGAAATGTTCAACATCATTAGCAATTAGAGAGATACAAATCAAAATTACGTTGAGATTTCACCTAACACCAATTAGAATGGCAATCATCAAAAACACAAACAACAACTAATGCTGGTGAGGGTGTGGAAAAGTGGGAACCCTAATACATTGTTGGTGGGAATGAAGATTACTGCAACCACTTTGTAAAACAGTATGGAGGATTCTCAGAGAATGGGAATGAACATATTATATGATCCTGTAATACCACTTCTGGGTATCTACTCAAAAGAATGAAAACCAAACTATCAGACCAATGGATGTGTATCTATGTTTATAGCCACAAAATTCACAATTGTCAAACTGTGGAACCAGTCAAGATGTCCATCAATAAATGAATGGATTACAAATCTATGAGATAGGTACACAATGGAATTTTACTCAGCTATAAAGAGTAGAATCATGTCATTTGCAGGGAAATGGATGGAACTGGAAAACATTATGTTAAGTGAGATTAGTTAGTCACAAAATGTAACAAATCGTATGCTGTTCCTAATATGTGGAAGCTAGGGAGAAAGTGGGACATAAGAGGGACTTTAGACGAAGAAGGAAAAACCTTAGATGAGCAAAGAAGATGACTTAACTGATGTTGATGGGGGGGGCACCCTAATACACAGGATGTACTTGCATAAACATACTCAATCACTAAACTTATCTTGAGAAGGAGGGAGGCAGGAAGGAATGGGGTGGGAAGTAGGGAAGGGTTAAATGAGAGATGTGTACATGTATGCCTTTACAAGCTTGTACCTAACAAAGATGTATAATTACAATGTACCAGTAATAGAATTATGAAATCTTCATACATAAAAAAGATTCCATTATAGAAAGGACCATTTTTTGCATATCTGAATTTTTGTCCAGGAGTTATACTTGCCAAATATCGGTTTTCATGATTATAATGATAATTATTTCAACAAAATGGAGTAAAACAAATACTGTTGTTGACCAAAAAGAATAAAAGAATATTTTCTTAGAAGTTAGGATAGCACATTCAAGTCTCAGGTCTTTCCTGAGCCAACTATTTTACCAAGACAAGGTTATAGTTAATTTAATTGCAAAAGAGAAAGATTGTTTTAAATAATTTCAAATTTTAATATAGTCTTGTAACACAATTAATATCCCAGACTCAAGTGCAAAAGTGTTTTAAAACCAGAGTATTTTTAAAATCATGATGTTAACTATTTCCTGTAGCCAATTAATGTTCACATAGGAGCCTGGGTTCCTCCACATGGCTTTTTGTTGTGGTCATCTTTGCTTGGTATATTATATTAGTGTTGTTGTAATTCAGTGATTAAACAAGTTACAAAATATAATTTGGATATCAGATAAAAGTAATAGAGACCTCTTCATCACCATCTTTAAGTCAGCTTCAGATATTTAAGACAGTGTGACCCTTTATAAAGAATCCTATTATAGATGCATGAATTTTCTAGGACCAATATAACAGAGTACCACAAATTCATGGCTTAAAATAACAGAAATTTAGCCCAGTGTGGTGATGCACACCTGCAATCCCAGTACTTGGGAAGCTGAAAAGAAGGATTTCAGGTTCAAGTATAGCCTCAGCAGGTAGTGAGATTCTCATTAACCTAGCAAAATTCTGTTTCAAAATAAAAATAAAATAGGGGTGGAGGTTTAGCTCAGAGGTAGAATGTCCCTGGGTTCTACCCCCAATGCCACAATAAAAGAGGATAAATTTATTGTTTTACTGTTCTTGGAGAGAAGTGTCCAAGCTCAAGGAACTGACAGGGTCAGGATCTCTCTGACACCAATAGGGAAGAATCTTTTCCCACCCTCTCATGCTGACCATCATTCTTTGGCCTTCTTTGTCTTGCAAGTACATCACTCCAATCTCTGCCTCTATCCTCAGAGAGTCTCTTTCTGTGTCTGTTTCTTCTTTATTCTTTTAAGATTAAAGTAATATTACATTAAGAACCCACCCTACAGTATTAATAACTCATTTTACCTCAATTATTTATATCTTTAATGACCCTATTTCTAAATTAGGTCACACTGAGGTATTGGGAGCTAGGATTTCAATGTATCTTTTATTGGGACACAACCCAACCTATGGTAATAATACAATATAGATGAAATATGCGCAGAAATTGAAGCAGAAAATTATTCTAAAGTGACATTTTAAATGTAACAAGCATAGTTCATTCAATTGATTGATGCCAGGAGATAGTAATGACAGCACAGCATGACTTTAAAAGCAAGTAAACAAGTAATAAGCCTAGAAAAAGTGAAGAGATTATTTCTAGGCAACCAAGCAGTATATCACAATTTTTTCTTAGGAAGCAGTTGTATACCAAATTCTCATCTGAACACATGGGAAGTACTAGAACACTATCTGTTGTTCTTATTCTTTCAGCACAGTGCATATGGCATATTCATTTGGTTTTCCTGAAATTTAGCAAAATGGATGACACCTGTGACATTCAGACAGTAAGAGCCAGGCCCTCATTAAGACCTGCTGTTTCTTGCTGCCCATGGCTTACTTGACGACCATGTAAATGACTCACTGGCATCTAGTCAGTAATTTCTGATCAACACATGGTTCCTGCCTATTTTAATACTGTACCAGAATCAGTAGGACACATTAACCTCCCAAACAATTCTCTTTCTCCATTAGCTCTTAGACAGGCCCCACTTAATTTGCACAATAAGATAAGATACTGAAAATCATTAGTAATTACTTTTCTAATCACTGTTGTGACCTTCATCAATCTTTCGGGATATAATTTATTGTTTCTTGGAGTACTTATTTTTAAATAGCACATGGATTTTGAAAAATTTAACATATTTAATATATTTTCTTTCAATTTGTTTCTTTTTTTCATTTTAAGCTGCATTATCTGTCCACATTAAACTCTTCAATAAGCAGTATTTGTAAACATTGTACTTAAATATTTTTTAATTTTTATAAAATATACATAAAATAAAAGTTACCACTTTAACCAGGTCTAAGTGTACAGTTCAGCAGTGTTAAGTATTTTTACATTGCTGTGCAAGTTGAATTTTTTTATAGAATTCTATGTTTTCTTACAATCTATTATGGGCATATACAAATTGCTATGATAGACTGTTCAGAAATTTGTATCAATAGGCACTTCACTAGGTAATATTTGGTATGATGATTTAAAGTATATTTCTCATGTGAGTATTAATTTTTAAATTGTGACTCAGTGCAAGTCACGTTCAAATAAACAGAACTCATTAATAACTCCTACTTCTCACTAGAATAAAATCAGTTATAAGATCCATTTTTTTAAGAGCGAAAATAATTTACAGAACTCACCTAGTCCTCGCGTTATCTGATGAATGAAGTATGTCACTGTGGCTTTGTCATAAATAACATTAGACAAATGATTTGCTTAGTGACTAAACCAAAAAAGACCCTCAACAATGTTACCTTAGTCTATTGGTTGGATCTGATGGCAAATTCATGCTGTTTAACATCCTTGATTCCATGGAATTTATTAACTGTGACAGTTCATTTTTTATATTAATCTGAAGTCTGCATCCTTACCTGTTTTCTGGATTTATTTCCCATGTGACATACCTTCTTGCCTCTGAGGACCGATATCATGAGTTTTCTTTACATATCCAGGTTAAATGCCTCTTGTCTTCACCGATGTATTTCAGGAGGAAAACAGAAAAATAAGATCTTTATTGTTCTCCTGTAGATAATTAAATTAGTCATTTCTCCCTTTTAAAGTGTACTTTCAACATGAAAATATTATTGTTATATCTAGAAACTAAGAATCACAACTATTGTCACCATTGTTCAAGTCAGTTGAACCAGAATCATAGATCTTAAGTCTACCTTATGCCATTAAGATCCAGCTAAATACTATCTCCTCCTCTTAATGACCATGACGGCTTTGTGAGAGGAAGGAACTTATGGTAAGTATGACAGCCAACATATCTTGATCAAAATTATAAACAGATCTTTTACAATATTTTAAACATCTTTTACAGATCTTTTAACAATCTTGCTTCTATTTAGTTTACTATGCAGTACTCAAACTGAGTAATCATCTTGGTTGAATATACAATTAAGTTGATATTCATAAAATCAAAAGAATCCATATTAAAAAAAATTCTGAACATAAGATGAATATAAATATATTAAAATATTTTATAATATAGAAATGTCTAAATTCACAAAGTAACATCACAAATGATTCATGAACTTAGCAATCAGGACTATCCATTATTAAAACATACACACTGTCTTGCATTATATGTAGGAATCACTCAGGCTGATTATTTCTTAGCTTTTGTACATCAAGGCAGGATCTTTCCAACTTCTTATAGAATAATTAAAATTTCTTTAAAATATATTTTGAAAGTGGATTTTATAGAAACCAGGCAGTCTCTTACTTATTGTCAAATAATTTTTGAAGACAGAAAAACAAAATGAATCCTTGTACATACTGCACTTACTAATTTGAAAGAAGATTGTGTTCCTGATAAGATCTTTGCATCAAATCAATCATAAACATAGACCTTCACAGTATAATACAAAAAATGATATTTACCTTAATTTGCATTTAAATGGTAAGAATTAAAAGAAGCTTAAATTAACACTATATATACATTTACACTATGATAGATGGGGAATGATCTTATAAACTGTAGCAGATGCATATAAATTTTGCCATAGAATTTTGATAAATAGTTCCTAAATTGACCATCTTATTTGTAACAAAAATATTTAAATCAATTAAGGTTATTTCATGCTTTAGAATATTAGTACATTTTTTACAATTATTCCAATAAATTGTAACTCAAAAAAGTATCTAAAAATTTTAAATTAATACTACCTTCTTTCTTCTCATTTTTTCCAGCAGTCAGATATGCAAAGTGTTTCTATTGGCCTTAGAGTTTCTTGTAGAATATTACAGAATTATTTTAAGTTTTAAAACCTATTCTCTTCTGGAAAGCCATGAAAACAATTGTCTGGTCAGCTGCCAGTACTTTTATTTTGCGGTACTGAGGATTGAACCCAGGGACATTCTACTTCTGAGCTACATCCTCAGTCCTATTTTTTATTCTTTATTTTGAAACATGGTCTCACTAAGTTGTAGAAGCCCTCACTAAGTAGGTAAGACTGGCTGCAAACCTGCAATTCTCCTGTCTCAGCCTCCCAAGTACTAGGATTACAAGTGTGCGCCACCACGTGTGGCTAGCTGCCAGTACTTTTAAGCAGAAAAAGACCCTGGAATTACATACTAGTTTTGCTGTCTCAGTGTCTATGACTTTGAGCACTCTATTCAAATTGTGGGGATTTCCTTTACCCTTATTTACAAAAATGAATCAATCTGAGTTTCTAATATATTTAAAATTTTAGGCAGTGCAAACACCCTGTTGTCATATGAGGAGGGTTGATATCCTCATGGGTTTGAGGAGTTCCCCAAAAGGGAAACCCACTTCAGGACAGGAAGAGTCCCTTGCTTACATGACAAAAATGAGTTTCAGCACATGCCAACCAGAAATATGAAAAGAGGTTTATTTAGCAAAATAAAAAATATACATTTAAGGGAGAATGTGGGCTATATCAAGAGGGAGACAAATTTTGGGTTATTCTAAAGGAAACATGGTGAAGAGTTGGCATGGGGAGGCATGTGAGGATGACCTCAGTCTGGTAATCTTAAGGTGGTTTCTAGTGATCTGGTGGTCTGGTCATCCTTAGGGCGCCTCAGGCTGATAGAGGCCCCTATTACCTGATCAGTAGATAAGCTAGAGAATCCCCTTATAGATTTCTTATGATATTTGCCTTTTAAACAATATACAGTGCAATTATAGTTGTTTGATTAACTCTAGGATCTACAGATTTCCCAGAAATTTAAGAGAGACAGACCTGGGAAAGAAAACTGGTTTGGAGAGTAAAGATTGAGGACATTTAGACCCAGGTTTTTATATCAGAGTTCTATTTTACTTCTCTTTCCTATCTGTCCTCTTTCTACCTATTTATTCCTTCTATCCTACATCACTGTGAAATTATAAATTAAAGAAGTTTAAAGGCTCACAATACAGTTTCCCCTACTTGGGCATATTTGTGCTTTATCTCAAAGTGCTGAGAAAATTTTGAGAGTATAGAATGTGTGTTTTCTTTATAGAATGGAAGCTATGTGAAACTAATCAAGCTAGTTTATATCTGCTATACAGGTTCCTACTTTGGGGGGAATAGCAATGCTGTCTAAAAATCAGACTGACACAATCAATTCTATGATACACAATATACAATTAATCTTCAAAATAACAATATTTCTTTTTTATTTTATTTTTTTAATTGTGCACTGTAATCATACATCTTTGTTAGGTACAAGCTGATAAAGGCATACATGCACACATTTCTCATTTAACCCTTCCTCAACCCCCCCCACTCCCTTGCCCTCCCTCCTTCTCAAGTTTAGTTTAGTGATTGACTTTGATATGTTCATGAAAGTACATCATGTGCATTAGGGTGTCCCCCCTACCCTATTACCTTCTGTTAAGTCAAATTCTTTGCTCATCTAAGGTTTCTCTTTCGTCATCTGGAGTCCTTCTTATGTCCCATTTTCTCCCTAGCTTCCACATATTAGGGCGAGCATATGATTTTTTACTTTTTGTGACTGACTAATCTCACTTAACATAATGTTTTCCAATTCCATCCATTTCCCTGCAAATAACATGATTTTGTTCTTCTTTATAGCTAAGTAAAATTCCATTGTGTACATATCCCATAGTTTTGTAATCCAAAACATAACACCCACTCACTTACTTTCCATAAAGTTTCTCTTCTTGACTTTAAATATTAGTAGTATTTACTAGGAAAAATTATATACTTTCTTTCTAAACCATTTTATTCAAAAAATTATTGTATATATTTAAATAATAATTTTGATTGGGAATAATAATATCAGTAAATCTTTACTCAGATAAAGTATTCTTGAAATTTGATATCCTAACTCATAGATTCTTATTAATAATATTAATTTTATTTTAGTTTTGAAATGTACTGTAGAAACTAAAAAACTAAAAATTATAATGTTGGCTACATTTATCCATCCTTCCTATCATAAAACTTATTGAATTTAAAATAATGGTATATTTTGAGATGTGTATAGTTTTGTAAGCATTAGTGCTTGGTAGCATATTGTAGTGCCATGTTAGGGGTAGTGCATGAGCCTAGTAATAATTTTAAACTTAAGGATGAATTGATACTAAATAATAGTGTAAAAAGAGTGGAAATTTTAGATTTTTTTTTCATAAATACCTGAATCTGTGATATTCTCCCTGGGGAAAGGAGATTAAGGCCAAAAGACTCATTTACGAATAGAAATGTGGGTTCACTATCAGAAACATTGTATTTGAGGCTTGACATATAAACTTTCTGTGAGCTAATTAGAAATAGCTGCCTTTGTATTTTATGAACTTCAAACCAAAATGAGGCCTCATTTCAGGATTCTTTGTTTTCTTAATTTGAAGTAAGTGTGTTCTTACACTGTCTTTACATTGTGTATGTTGGGTTCATTTTTCCTACTCCTTTTCATCCAGAAAATTTTTATACTTTGCATGTCTTGAGATGCTATGTTAATTGCTTCAATGAATGCATATTTAATCTACCATTTACGTTAGCTGTCTGCAGCATGTGTGTTAATGTAAGAACATTGTCAGTAGTTTGAAATATCTTAGATTGTTACAGGCTCTTCCTCTTTCCAAATCTGCTGAATTGTGTGCTGATGGAATTCCAGACCTTTTCATGAGAATTGGAGAAGTGGTTAGGTTACCACGTAATAAGTAGACTCTCCTTTGGTTATAGTAAGCCCCAGCTTTCACTTTTATTTTCTGTTTTTTCTAAGGAAATTAAACAATCATTTTGTTCTGAAAGCAAGGGTTTCTGTGCAAAAGGAATTCCTATCTCTAAAAGCTTCCTTGCATACTTGGAAGTGGCAGTTTTGTGGAGTGGTTGTTTAAATCTAAGTACTAAGAGAGTCTAAGATTTATTGATGCAGATTCTACATTAGTAAAATAGGAAATGCAAAACTGTTATAATGTGGCACATTGTGCACAAGCAAGCTAGAATAAGTAGATTCTGGTAGATCCCCAGGGACCTAGGTTTAGATCTCCATAGTATGCTTACAGTAGTTGTACTCTTGGCTCAAGGCTTTAGTATCTGGGAGAATCTGTTTCTGATAAGCATTTCCATTTTTAAAAAGTCCTAAGAGACAATGAATGCAAAATAGCACAGTATTTCCCTGTTGAAAAAAAAGGCATAAAATGAACTAATAATCTTCAAGAGTTAGAATTTTAGTAGCAATAAGTTTTTCGTGTATGGTAAATTGGATCTGCAAAGTTGTACAGTGAAATAAATGATTACTATTTGAGTTTGTGGGGCTCTGTGGTCAACAGAGTTAACACAAAAGGAAAAAGATGTCCTAAGTAAAGAACATATAAAAGCTACTTTCATTTAAAACAGTATGAATGTCTATGAATATCTGTGAGAAATAACAACTTGTCTGTATGTTAAAAGTTAAAGACCGCCGGGCGTGGTGGCGCACGCTTGTAATCCCAGCATTCGGGAGGCTGAGACTGCAGGATCCGGGTTCTTCGCGGCCAGCCTCAGCTATCTAGTGAGGCACTCCGCAACTTAGTGAGACTCGGTTTCAAAATAAAGAATAAAAAAAAAAATAGGGCTGGGGGTATAGCTCGGAGGTAGAATGCCCCTGAGTTCAATCCCCAGTACCGAAAAAAAAAAAAAAAAAAAAAAAAAAAAAGTTAAAGACCCTATTTGTTTTCCAAAACAAAGGTTTAGAGCTGTTGAAATTAAATCTTCCTAGTGCTTAATCTGCAAACAAATGTACTCTTAGAGCCCCAATGAAGCCAACATGTAGATTTTTGCTTGTTCCTGTTAGCCACAGGTGTTTGCGGTATAGAAGGATGTATTTTGCTGGGTGTGATGGCACATGCTTGTAATCCCAGCATTTGGGAGGCTGAGACTGGAGGATCTGGGTTCACAGCCAGCCTCAGCTGCTTAGTGAGGCCCTCCGCAACTTACTGAGACCCTGTTTCAAAATAAAGAATAAAAAAGTAGGACTAGGGCTGTAGCTCAGAGGTACAGAGCCCCCAGGTTCCATCCCAGTACTGCAAAAAATAAATAAATAAATAAATAAATAAATAAATAAATAAATAAATAAATAATGGTGTAATAATGTACAAATTAGTTTTATGTGGTAGTTAGGAGAATTAGTGATAATAAGATTCAATAATATAGCTTACTTATGTTTTGTTAATATGATAGGATATTAGATGACTTTCTACTTGGGGTTTCTGAAGTATGAATACAAATATGTGCCAATTGTTTAATGCCAACAAAATCACAGTAAAGAAGTATCATAAGAGATGTACACTATATACATATATTTCCTAAGATTATTTTAAAATATTATTGATGTGGTCAACATGTATATCTCAGAGCTTTGACTTGTAAAGTTTTGAAGTTATATACTAGAGAAAATACATAAGTGTATATTTTGTACTGCATATATGTGGTTGATTGAATTGCTAGTAATTATCTTAGCACCATGCAACCCTGCCAATATATTGTCTTTGTGTATTGATTTAACTCAGCAAGTAGTTGTATTAAGACAGATGTGTAAGTTCACCAAACTTTAAACTTTGAAATTACATATGACTTTTGTTTGCTATTCTCCTATTTAATTTGGACACTTTGTCAAATAATAAAGAAAAAGTAAGAATAGAAAAGAGTTTTTAAAATGGTAGTTCACAGACTGAATACCGTCCACAGATATATTTTTGCCTGTATTATTTATTACAAAATTATATATGTACATACATATATTTTTTGTAGTACTAGAGATTGAATTCAAGGGAACTCTACCACTGAAGCTATATCCCCAGCCCCCCCTTTTTTTTAGTTTTTAGTTTTACTTTGTCTCACTAAGCTGCCCAGGCTGGCATCAAACTCATGATCCTACTGTTTCAGCCTCCCAGGAAGCTAGGATTACCACCATGCCCAGCCAAAAAGTGATTTTTCAAATATTTCCCAGTGAAAGATTAATCACAATGATGGCAGTCTTTGCATGCTTATATTTCCAAATACAAATAATTGGCTATAAGTGAGAATAATTTCTTTCCTTGAAAGAAACATACTCTCTAGCCCACACTACTTAACCTGTTTCATCCAGTTATATTATTTTCTGGTCCATGGAGATATATGAATCATCTGCCTCATGTTTAACAGTTAATTCTACCTTTATTACTCCTTTTTTATATGGCTTAATAATGTGATGATCATCTAGTTATTTGTGTGATTGCCAAATTAATAAGGGAAGAATCTTCCTTATTTTAGGCTTTATCATTTTAGCCCTGATTATTTTTCTCCCTCTTTATTTTTAGGTATGCTCCCAAGCTATAATCAGCCTTAACTGTATTAAACATTTTTTATTATGTTCCAATTCTGGGAAGAGGCAAAAGAAAGAGCATAACACACTTTCCTACACACACACTAGGGGTGGGGAATTATGGCAGTAAAAGAAGTTTAAGGTATGTTTAAGATTCTTTTACCTTAAAAGAAGTTTATATGTATGTATATAAAATCTCCTTTATATGGAGGGAACAAGCCTCTTTCAAATGAGACATCCCAGCAGATGCAGATACTGAAGACTCCCTACTCTTCTCTATCTCAAATTTTAAAATATCACTTTCTATGACTTCAGACCATGAAACTAATAACATCGTACCATTAATTTCTGTCGGTGCCAATGACCACATGAAGCCCAAGATTTCTCTCAGTGTGCTATAGTACTTCTGAAATTTGACCACACACAAATATCATCTATAGGCTTGTACGTGTGCATATTCCTGAGCTCAGCCCTAATAAGTTCTAGTTCAATAGGAAAGACTAAGGTTCCCAGGCCACAGATCACAGCCTGAGACTTCTGCATCTCAGAAGCTCCGCCTCTCCTTATGTCACTACTTCATATCTTCTTCAACTTATAAATCCCTTCCACTCTGCTCTTGAAACTCATGGTCCAGCAAAAAGTCTCTAAAATTCTCAACTTCTTTAAAATTTCCTATACCTTCTTGTTCTGGCAATCAATCAATATTTATTTGTGTCAACATTTTTAGAAAAATGCTGAGGTCTTTCAATTGTAGGTTGAAGGCTATTTTGATTATTTTTTATTTTACTAAAGTTTATTTTAATTACTTTTGCATTTGCTTATCTGTCTTTGGATTTTCATCCTCAGAGACTGTTGTTATATGTATATAAATATCCACTTATTAGTGTGCTTGTCTCTTTTCTTCCCTTTTATAGTAATAATTTTATTAAAATATAATTTTGTACAATATATTTTACGCATTTAATGTGTACAAACCAAATGTTTTTGATATATTTACAGATATGTGAAACCATCACTACCATGTTAAAAAAAAATTGAAAAAGGAAACCCTGTACTGATCAGCAATTATTCCCCAATCCAGCTATCTATTACCTAGCCCCAAGCAACCACTAATCTGTATATTGTCTCTAAAGATTCATCTATTCTTGGTTTTTTAGAAAACTGAATTGGATAATACATAAACTTTTGCGCCTTGTATTCTTTTACCTAGCAAATGTTTTCAAAGTTCAACCAAGTTGCATCATAAATCTGTATTTCCATTTCCGTATGGGGCGAAATCTACAAACTACACTCCGAGATTTATTTTTTCTTTTTAATTTTTCTGTTTTGAAACAGGGTCTCACTAGGCTGCCAAGAGTCTTGCTGAGTTGCTGACGGTGTATATACCACCACACCTGACATATCATTTTATTCTAAATTCTTCCAAATCCAATTTAGATTTTCTATGCCATTTATATGTGTTTAAATGTATTTGAAGTAATAGACTATAGTTTTGTTCTGATTCATAGGTCTGTACATCTCTCTGTATGCATGTATATGTATGTGTTTCTTATATCTTCAGGGGTGCTGTTTTCTCATTTCTCTCTATGTAATTTCACATATGCTATATTAGTAATATTTTGGGTTCTTGTTCTCTGAAATTAGTTTTCCTGAACTTTCAGAAGAATAGCTTTTCTAACTTTTTAGGCCTCCCTTTTCCCTTAATTTCATATATTGTTCATAATTGTGATAGCTTGCTCTTTGAATTTTCTGGTTCTACTTCCTCCTGTTCCATATATATATAAGATTATATATATGAGTCTATATATATTTCATTTTGTCATTGTCCCTATCTTAATTTTATTTCTTTATTTCATTCCCTATGCTTCCCCCTGTCTGGAAAAATTTCCTAGTGTATTCATTTTAAGTTGTTAACAGGGTTATATTACCTCAGCCCCTGCAGACCTACCACTGACCTTTGGGGTTGGGAAAAGGCACTCTTGTTTGGCTGCTATTCTTCTCTTGGTGTATAGCATGCTCCAGTGAACACCTGGTCTTGTTGAGGAATTCTCATATTTTCATTTCTGTCAGATGTTCCACTGTTTTCCTCTGATTTCTACTATAGAGATAATGAAAGTGTGTTTCTTATGGTGGTGATATTTGTCCACAGCTGCTTATCTCGGTATTTATGGTTATATTTTGCACCTAATATTTTTTGCATGTATTTTCCATGAGTTTTAGATATCTAGTTTCTCTCCATGTTTTTTGTTTTTGATTTGTCAGAGATTCTCAAACTTCAAGTAACTATACTGCTACTGACACCTTTTCATAATTAAGTTAACTTCTGATGTGGGGACAAGAATATTGCTTCAAAATTATTAGATAGAAAGCACTAAATTCTAGAGATAATTGTAGGTAGTTAGGGCCAGGAAGTGAATAATTCTTCAATGTTGAACAATGTATACATCAAAATTTATCAGAATTCTGATTAACTTTGAACTTTGCAATAGTGTGTGTGTGTGTGTGTGTGTGTGTGTGTGTGTGTGTGTGTGTGTGTTGTGTGTATAGTTCTATGAATTAAACCCAGGTGCATTCTACCACTGAGCTACACTTCTAGCTTTTTTAATTTTTATTTTGTATGTTTAAACAGGGTCTCACTAGGTAGCCTAGGCAGTTCTTAGACGTACAATTCTCCTGTTTCAGTCTCTGCTCAGCCTCCCAAGTACTAAGATTATAGGCATGCACTATGGAGCCTGGTTTATTTTCCTCTTTTTTTGTGCTTATATTTAACTCATCCAATTTCATCATATAACATAATTGTTTACTGTTTTAAGTCCATTTGCAGCAATAAACGAATTCTACTTTATAATAAATTAATCCTCTGTCCTCATTAGCCATTTTATAAACTTAGACTTTAGCATAAATAACATTAAGCCATTTTTCCTTCATTTTTGTCTCATGAAAATATTTATGCCTCATAAAATTATTTTAACTTTATTCCCACTACTTCTAAAGCAAAACATTTAAACTAAATTACTTACTTGCCTGACATCCTTATCTATTAAACATTGCTAAATTTCTACAATTCTCAAGATTTCTACTTCAATATAACATATGAGGAACCAAATTTCCAAGAAAGACACACTCCTTCTGTAGATAGTGTTTATGATGTGAGAATAATATTATTTATAGAGATAACCTTGACCATATTGTAATTCATAAAAAGTGAATCATTTCCAAACTGTGATACCTTAAATATTGTTTATAACAAATTACTTGTAACATATCCCCATGACTGATTATAACACCCCAATTTGTCACTGTACTGTAGTTAAAAACCACTGGATTACAAGTTGACCTTTTCAGTGGCTTTTCTAAAGGATTCGTGAAAATCTTAAATTTTAGAGGAAGCAACTTCTGTATGTTATAAAATGCCATAATAATTTGTCTTCGCTGCTATAGGTATATTCATTTACTCAAGGGAATTACCTTGCCTCAGGAAGAAGATTTTTGTTTCTGGTGTTCTGTAACTTCACCGGAGAATATTTTTTACAGAATGGCCTTCTAGAAACCATTCTAAACTTCATAAACAGACTTATTAACACATAGTCTCCTGTGGTACCAAAGCAGTCACTTATAACTGATGAAGCTTTGCAGCTCTGTTGTATTAGAATGAATGATATTATAAAGAGATGATATTTTCCAATGCTGGTATATTCTGACCTCTTGTACTTTTAAAAAATGCCCTGTGATATTCTTAGGTCCTTACTCTGTTCATTTTTATTAATTAAAAAGTATCATTCTAAGGTCAAAATAATTTTAGTTTTAGAAGAAATTTGGAAAGGCAGAATGTCTTCTTTCTTGGCTGCCACAGAGTTTGCTGTGGAGTTAGGAAAGAATCCAGGTGATATTTATTTATTTTTAAACTAATTTCATAATCTCAGCTGCCAAAATGTCAATTTTTTAATAGTGAAATATTTTCTCCTATGCTGATGACTACTTGCTCATTCTCCTTTAAAACATTTTATTTTATACAATCAAAAGTCTAATTTATATTTTTTGTAAACAGGGTAACTTCCCAAGTAGACTACTATAAATGCATATTTCATGACAATATGGAAATGGAAAAATATTTATTATGTTATATAAAGCAAATGTTACTGTTATTTTAATATAATATTTGAAATATTTATTTGTTCTTTCTTAATTTATGAAGAAAATAAGAGCATCAAAGACCAAATTCCCAGGTAACAATGAAGCTTAATTTCTACAACAGCAGAGATTTCATATGCTAAGCTTTTAATAAAACTTCCAGATAATTGTCATATTATGGCTATCATTGATTTGTATTGAATATCTGATTAGTGAGTAGAATAGGTAGAAATAGTATAACAATTGACTCTTTAAGTCATAAAAATTGTTTTGAATTATGAAATTAAGATTCATTTCATAAATCATTTCACGTATTTTAGACAAAAATAATCAACATTTGTTTGTCCATCTTCCTTACCCCATTACCCGTGATCCAAGTTTCAAGCTACAGAAATAACTTTGGATTTTTTATACTGAAAAAGCAATTTATCAAAAGAATATTGGGTAGCTCAAGTAAATACTAAGATTCTGAGACTAAGAAGATTCATTACACACGAAACTATTCTACACATCTCATCCAATGAGTATAGTGCTTGCAACAGACCCCCTGGCCTGGAGCACTGGTATCACCCAAACAGCACCTTGGAGGCTGAGAAAGAGTAGTGAAACATGTTTAAACATTTTTCTGCTTTCATTGCCTTCCTTGTGTCTAGGAAATACTCATAGCATAGGGTGGTTATTTGGATGTAATTGGGAGGACTTTCTTATATATGAGCTGCGAGAAATTGTAAAATGAATATTTAACCTTTTCATTTCTACACTGATTATAAGCTCTATGTAGACTTGTCAAGTCCTTAAAACATAGAGAGAAGGTTAAGATCTTGGTTTGTCTAAAAGGGAAAAATATTACCTAAAGAATTATTATATTTTCTTCTTTCTTTCTCTTCTTCTTCTTCTTCTTCTTCTTCTTCTTCTTCTTCTTCTTCTTCTTCTTCTTCTCTTCTTCTTCTTCTTCTTCTTGTGTGTATGTGTGGTACTGGGGAGTGATTGAACTCAGGGACATTCTAACTCTGAAATACACACCCACCCTGGTTTTACCATTTTATTTGGAAACAGGGTCTCAATAAGTTGTGGAGGGCCTCACTATGTTGTTAAGGCTGGCTATGAACCTATGATCCTCCTGTATTAGCCTCTCAAGTACTGGGTTTACAATCATGCACCATCACACCCAGACAGATGATTTTTTTAAACAACATTTTTTAAATTTGCTTTTGTGTTTTTATTGATGTGGTTCTGAAAATATGGGTATGGGTAAATTTGAACAGTAATTATTATTCGTGGGCTACCATTACATATCTAATGAGGTCCAAATTATTTCCTTCACTTTGCAATCGATTTCTTTGTGTGTAGTAACAAAGAATAATGTAATTATTCTCAGAACCCAAATTTTTTACTCTTTTCAGGCTTGTTTTGAAGAGGTATAGGAAACTCTGACCTTGTGGCAATTGTTTATTAATGAAGCAATTACTTTGATTGTGCAGATTAATTGTCAATGTGCCTTTAAAAATCACAAAGAAAATGTAGTAACCTTTTCAAGTCTCTATTCTGAGATTGGCTTGAGGGCTCAAATGATTTAGTAACTTATTTGATTTTCTTTTCCTCAGGTTGAAAACACAAAACTTCTTTGATTTTGCCTTTTATAATCTCTATGTTGTTTCCTGGACTCCAACTTCTGACAAAAAGTCATGTAACTCTGGGAGAAGTCTTATTAAATGTTGTCTTTATGCCCTGCTACCTGGAGGTGATTTTGGGGCTGGTTCAAATCCAGACTTCTGCCAGGATTTGGAAAAGCTCCTATTTGGCCTTGGGTCAGACTCAAGCTGTGCATACTCAAGAGTTTCAAAAGTTTTGAAAATGGAATCGAGGATTCAATCAGTGATAACGGCCCCCAGTATGGTTCAATGTTCCCTGAGAGAATCCGCTGTCACCACCCAAATCTATCACTAACAATTGTGCCCTGAAGGACACATTCCAAACAGAAATGCTATATTTATTCATAAAATATGTTCATAAGTGTGTTCGTAAAAATACTATCCACAATAATCATAATTAGAAAGAACCCAGATGTTCATTAACAGTATAATGGATGAATAAATTATGTAATAGTTAGTAAAAATAAAACACTAAGTAGCAATGAGGTGAGTGAACAATAGCAAAAACAGCAAAACAGATGAACAATTGATTTTTTTTAAAGACTCAATACATAAAGAATATATGATGAAGGATTCCATTATTGATATATTAGAATAGGCAAAACCAATCTATAATAACAGCAGTAATGATATTATCATTGAGTGAGAAATAATAATTGGAAATGATAAAAGGGGATTTTTAGTTGATAATATTGTGTTTCTTATTTTTATTACTTTTTGTACTGAGGATTGCACCTAGGTGTATTCTACCTCTGAACTACACCCCAGCCCTTTTAATTTTTTATTTTGAAACAGAATCTTAATAAATTTGTTGAGGGTCTTACTGAGTTCCTGAGGCTGGCCTTGAATCTGTGGTTTTCCTATTTCAGCCTCCCAGGTACTGGGGTTACTTTACAACTTTTAAGGAGTGTGTCTTGGTATTGAGGCTATTTTCATGAATGTGTTCACTTTTTACAAAGTTGTTGAGTTAAACATGTAGTTTTGTACTTTTCTGGATGTATATTATACTGCAGTAAGAGTTAAAAACATAATTCACTGAACTCCAAATAATTTATATTGATGTATTTGAATACTGGAATTAATCTCAAAGATACAGAACTACTACCTAAATCAGAGTAACCTGAAAGTATCAGTGTGTGTGTGTGTGTGTGTGTTACTGAAGATTAAATCCAGAGACCAGAGACATTCTACCTCCAAGCTACACCCCAAACCTTTTTTAATTCTTATTTTGAAATAGGATCTGTCTCACTTGGTTGCTAAGAGTCTCACTAAGTTTCTGAGGTTTGTTTTGTACTTGCTTTCCTCCCGTATCACTCTCCCAAATACCGGGATTACGGGCATATGCCATCACACCCAGCTAAAACTGTCAGATTTTTCAAAAAAGAAAGTTAACATTGTTTCTGATTCTTCTAACACCATTGTCATGCTCTATTTATGAACAATCTACTTAGCTGTCTTACTGGATCCTTATCAAATAATGAACTGTAAATAAATCATCTGTGAGTGGCATCATTTTGAAATAATTTACTACAAATAATCAATTTTATTTGGTACTCAGAAGAGTGAAAGGCATGCTGTTTAAGAAATATTCAATACTATAGTGACAAAGAATATGTACATCTTCTATAGTTGCTCTTAATTCAATTTTTTCTAAGTTTATGCATATAAATACCTGTGCTAACAGCCTCTGTAAATACAAACATTATCATCAACTGGTGAGATTATATATATATAATCAACCTTTTTAAATACAATTGCTTGCATGTTATTTGAATATGAAGATTTACCTACTTCCTAGTTTGCGTTCTTACAATATCCAACACCTCCCCAAATACATTTCTATCATAACTCACCACACTTGATTTATAGTTAGTGTTTCCAACTGTACAAGAGGTCTACCAGGGATCACTCAATGTTTGTCTTGTCTACTGTAATCTCTATTATCTTCAATGTCGACTAACACATATTACATATTTCAATATTATTTATTATTTACTGAATCCAGTACACTTACTAGACTATTCATGCAGGAATAATTTCTTGGCTTTTCAAAGATAATGTATATGTTCTTCTAAATCACAAATCCTAATACTAAACAGTTCAAAAATGTTAAAATGAAAATTAATTATTATTTTCATGTGAGAATTAAAGCATAACTATATAGAGACTTCACTGATTTGAAAAAAATCTATAATAGCAAGTGAACAAAATAAAAAAAAAAGATTGACACCAATCTAAGACTAAAGTAACAATTTTGGGGAAATGTGGCAGGAGCCTGTAAAAAAGAATTGGTCATGATATAATCAGGCAGCAGTACTTATCACTATAACTATATTGTAAGTATAAGCTTGTGAGCTTATCCGTCTGTAATGGAGAACTATTCTTGCAAATTGTATGTTATATCTATATCTTTATATCTATGTATCTATAATGTATTTTCCAAAGTTTGGTAAACCATTCATCTGTTGATGGACACCTGGTTTGGTTCCATAATTTGACTATTGTGAATTGTGCTTCTATGAACATGGATATGCATATAGTACTATATATGATAGTTCATTGGTTTCAATCCCTTTGGAAATATACCTAGGAGTGGTATAGCTAGATCATATGGTGAATCCACTCCCTGTTTTCTAAGGAATCTCCATACTGATGTCCATAGCAGGTGAACTAATTTGCAATCCCACCAACAGTGTAGAAGATTTACTATTTCTCCACAGCCTCACCAACATTTATTGTTATTTGATTTCTTGATGACTGCCATTATGATTGGGGTTAGATGGAATCTCAGTGTACTTTTGATTTGCATATTCCTAAATGATAATGATGTTCTGTAATTGGAAATTTTGACATATGATTTTGCATCTTGCTTTTATTTTTCCAGAAGATCAGAATGTTATAATATTTGAAGAATTCTCTGTAATATTTACTGCTTTTTCAGTATTTGAATTTTTGCTGTAGATTATAATTCTTGAAATATTACTTACATAATAAAAATAAGCATTGCTACAAATATTACTAAGATACTAAGTATTATTGTTCCTTTATAATATTACAATGATGTAAAAGATTTCAGGAATTCCAGAATTCTTGAAAATTCCTATTTTTTCTAAATTCTGAATATTAATATTGATATTAATATTAGATATTAATTCAGATATTCAACTATGTATTTTATCTAAAGTTTTTTATATACTGGGGAAAACCATATTCATAAAATATATATTATCTATATAGCATAATATGCTGAGTATTTCTGGCAGCAGGAATTTGACTATAAAGATATGATATGAAAATTTCAGAAATGTATATGAAGAGCTGGTGATGGCCTTGTGGAGGAAGAGGTATTTGGGCTTTCCAGTTTGGGTTATACTGAAATAAGTGGGCAAGGAGGAGAAGGAGGGGAGTAGATTTAGACAAGAAGGATGGAATAGTTGAAATATATAGAAAAAGTATTTTCATGGCTACATCATAGAAAAAGTTTTACTTTTTCAAAAATAATGAGTGCTTATACTATATAAAAATAAACTTAGGAATCTTGGTAAAGTAGGTAACAATGAACTGTGTTAAGACTTGAACAGTTGTCTCACAGTAGTATTTGAACAGTTTCAAAACTAGTTGGAATTTACTGTAAAGACTTGTCATAAATTTGTTTATTACAGTTGCTGCCTTGGGTTTTATTTTTAGGCCTTGATACAAGCTATTGGAAACCCAGGTGCACACTCTCTCCTTAGACTTGTTAAAGCCTGCCCTTCCTATTTAGTTGGTTGTTCCAAAGCCCAAGTAAGTAATTCTCGTCTCATGACACTACCTCACAGCTGTCAATCATGATAAAACCCAATGGTTGACACCAGTCATGTAAATTAATTCCCCCCTTTCTTTCTTTAAACTTGTCAATTAACAACCCCCATTGGGAATCTCAAGGAATAGTGTGTATGTACCTTAGTAGAGACAAAATCTCATGGGTCCTCTCCCTAACTGGCTATCTGCTATTTGAGCTTGCTGCTGCCTCTGGACTTACTGTCAGCCTCTTATCTCACCTCTAACCTCTGTGGGACTTTCCTGTCAAATTTGTTTCATGTATTTTAGCTTCCATTTCTCATTGTGTCTCATCTTACACACACACATCTAAATCTAACTTTCCATTCCTGGCTGGGGCTATCTTAGAGAGTAGCTCTCTTGACTTATGGCCACTCTCAAAAGAGAGACCTACAAAACAAATTAGTAAGAAGTCACATGGGTACTGAAGCTTTGTTCAAAGTGTGGAAACATTATTTGCATAACGCATTGAAGAAGACGAACAATGTTTTTGTTTAAATAATTTCCCTCCCCATATTAACATCTTTGTTCAAACACAGTTCATACCACTATTAATAACTAGAAGATCCTAAAACCTCTCCACATAGACATTTATAATATAACATATATCATTAGATAAAATATAAAGATGTTTAGACTAGAATTGTTCAGAAGTAAAGCGAATATATCTGACATTGAATTCATTCCTTTGTTCATTTATTCACTCATACAGTCATAATATATCTCAGGGTTTTCTGTTATTTTCCAGACAGTATGTATTTTTGGTCACTTTTGAATTATTTAGACTACAAAAGTAGAATCCCCACAACAAAGTAATGAATAGCATTTTTCAGAGGTAATGTGGAGGGCATGTGGCTATAATAGAGCATGACTAGGGGCTGATAGGAAGAGAAAGGATCTAAGGGGTAAGGGTGATGTGGTGGATGGGTAGCTTTTTAGGATGCATGAGGCCTAGAAGTCATTTCAGAAAGCTTCAATTTTTAATTTAAGATGGAGAACCATTGAAGAATTTAAGAAAAATAGTCATATGATCAATGTTTTGAAAACATAACTCTAAGAATACATTAAGAAGAGAAAAATAAAAATAGGGTTATTGGTTGCTATGATGTGGATATGATTTATCCTCATCACGACTCACATGGAAATTTGATTCCCAGTGTAATAGTGTTAAGAGCTAGTGGGAGCTTTTAAAGAAAATTAGGACTTGAGGACTCCACCCTTGTAAATGGATTGTGTTTTATGAGAGACTGGATTAGGTCTTTTGAGACTGGATCAGTCTCTCAGAATTGTATTAGTTAACGTAAAAGTGTTCCTATCTGCCAAGAGGCTCTCATCAAAATCAAAGAAGATACTGGTGCCATGCTCTTGGACCTATATAATTAATAGCTAAGTAAACTTGTGTATAAAGTACCCAGTTTCAGGCATTTTGTTATGACAACACAAAGCACATTAAGACACCAGCTAAAACATTTTGCAAATAATCTAGGGAAGAAATAATGATGGCTTGGTCAGGGAGATGATTTTAGTGTGAATCAGTGGCAAATTATATGATTATGAGTATTCTTAAGTAGAAACAACCAGATTTCCTTGCACATTTAATGTGGATCATAAAAAAGTTAACATTCAAAATGGTTACAAATTTGTCATCCTTGTTATTTGAGGTATTCTAAGTAAATAAGAGTTTTAGGGTAAGAGCTGTAGTTCAGCTTTAAAATGTAGGTTTGTGATGTCTAGTTAATAAAAAAGGTATCTTTTAGCTACCAAATCTTGACTTGAATCACTGTGATTTCCATCAAAGATTGCATGTATTCTACCACTTACCTTTGTTCTATTGAGAAAGCTAGAAGCAAAAATGCTTTACAATTAGATTTGGTACTTTCAAGAATCTCGCTGCACAAAAACTGCACTGAAAAAGCTTATGAAATCATTCTTAAGCAGACTTAAGAATTTCCTTTTTGAAAAATTAAACACCTACAACGTATTACTGTACATTTTTTCCTTTAAAACTAAACCCACATTTTAGTATAAAATAACATTTGTTTGGTAAGCAAATGACTAATTATGTAGTGAAAATAAAACAATAATAAAAGTTAGTATCTTTTCTATTTCAAAAGTTTTTTTCTTAATTTATATATTATTCTTTACTCTTGCATCACTTTCCTATTTCCCTTTCTTTTATTATTCACTTTCTTTTCAATGATATTTTATTCAATTTAATGTCTATAATATTATAGCCACCACATTAAGTGTTTAAAAGACAAAGACAAATAAATTGCATGTATCATTAAGTAATCTAAAGCCTGGTAGAAGGTATAAAACATAGCGCTTGCACATATAACCCAATGTTGAAGATGCTAAGTGGAATTAGAAAGCTATAGACAGATTTTTAAACTTGTTTCATCTTAGTTTGTTACACCCTATGTAAATACATTTTATGCGTGCCATTTACATGATTCAGTGGGCTGTGTTTCATAATTGTAGAATAGAATTTTTTAATTGAACTCCTATTTATTAGAGATAATAGCTAAAATTTAAGTCTTCTAAGTATTACTTCTGACTAAAATCAATCAAGAATAGAAAATATGTAAAATAATGGCAATTGAAATATCCTTATTTATATAAATATTAAATACATATCATGCTTACATGAATCTTGGAAGAGTTCTATAGAGAGATTCAATCTCATTTACACAAATAACAGTTGGCAGTTATTCTTCCAGGCCTCTCAAAATTTTTACTAATAATCTTGTATGAATGTCACATAAAACAGCTGTGCTTAGCTTTCAGTTTTATTTGCCATCTACTTACTGGATTAGTAAATTCAAAACTTGATTTAGCTGTCTGACCCTTGGAAGACAGGATAAAAAAAATACAGAGACATGACATTATTTTGAATAAAACCAATCTTCCCTGAGATACTCCATTTATCTCAACTAAATATAATGATTTCCTGGGCTCAAAAAGAACATATAAATTCATGGATATTTCTGTGTAGCTGCAGGAGTGGAAAGGAATTTTGTAGATCAGGAATTCAATTGGCTCAAGTAATTCATTCAATCAAAATTATTTTAAAAGTTTGTTTTGGACACATAAAAAAGCAGATTATAAAAATTGTCAGTGATATTACAATGATCTGAATGGTAGTACATAGCACGTAAAGCTGATATCCTGAAAATTTAGAAATGAAATGTTAGCATTTTGACCACTACTAGAGGCGTACTGGTAGCCATAATATTGAGAATATGTCAGTGTATGTTGAGAGAAGCATGAAGTCAAGGAAGCCACCAAAAAGATTTAAGACTTGTATATATATATATATATATAAAAAAAAAAAACTTTGGGTATGTAACTGGAACTAAGAAGTTCGGAAGTATGTGAAGATTTAAGGAAACTATATTAATCAATATTCTCTGGTCTCAAATTCAAAATGCCTTTGAATTTTCTGCTATAAAAGATCATCCAGAGTCCAGAATCTCTCCAGAAGTTAGTTGGAAAAATTTGTACAATTCCCAAAGAAGGTATTCCTCTCAGTCCACTTTTCAGAATCCTGGTAGAGAATCTCATTTCTAACTCATCGTTAGATTTTTATTATGAGGTTGGGTGGTGAGCATAATACATTTTAGACCTTAAGTCACTACGCTAAATGGACCCACATCTGATCTCAGTGGATATGACTAAGAAGCTCAATACTTAACATTTCTAGTCTTTCACCTGGATGTAAACACTAAATAGACTTTGGAGTTGTCTGTTTGGGTCAAAGGAAGAGAATTTTCTCTGTGTGAAAAGAAATAAGCAAAAGGTATTTGGTGATCAGTTGCAGAATATGTCAGAGAAAGTAGAGATTACCGTTTTTCCTCTTCTTTCTAAATAAATAAATAAATAAATAAATAAATAAATAAATAAATAAATAAATAAATAAGGGTATTTTCTAGCTCCCCTTTAGTTAGCTTAGATTTAGCTATGTGCAACTTCTGGTAAATGGATAAAGGGCAGAGATAAGGCATGTTGTATCCAGGCCCAATACAGGAATAACTATCAGGTATTAGTTACTGTTTATCCCCCATTATATAGTAATACTTGAAGCCCAGTGTTTGGATTGAAGATGGCATTGTCACAGGATGAAGTGAATTGGAGGGAGACTCTAACTACTAAGCAGACCTCCTTCACTTTTACTCTTCATTGATGATCTCAGAGTGTATATGACTTGAGAAACAGATAAATATTTGTTGTGTATATTCACTGATCTTTGAAAATTGTCTTTTACTTAGTTATAACATCCTACTAAAGACACACATACATACACAGCAGAATGACATTCAAACAGTCTGAAACATCCATGACACATAGTCAAAATATGTATTATATAAAGACTTGCTCCAAGAAATGGGTTAGAATGCTCATATTGTCTTTGCCTATTGGAAAAGAAATGAGATCAATCCTGTAGGAAAAAATGATGTGAAAAAAAAAAGCAATGGCATATTAGCATTTAGAAGGAGATAAGATATCCTTACTCCTCCCATATTAAAATGCAATATAAACATTTGAAGAAATAATACAGAAGATGTCTAGGCTGAACTTTTAAAATTCATTGAGTAATCTAGTAGTCAGTGAGGGAGTTGAATCCAGTTAAAGTGGTCTATGGAAATAAATTCTTTCTAAATTAAGAAAAAAGGAAGGGTGGAGAACGAATTTGTTATGTAAGCCAGTTTTATCAGGTAAATTTCCCTAAAATACTAGCTCCTGGGAATTCTAGATATCCAAGAAACATGACAGAATTGAAAAGGAGTTAGCACAATGAAGGTAACCAACCACTCAATAGGGTTATAGAAAATACTGGAACCTGAGGCCCAGCCCATGTCTAACTGTGTACAAACCATGACAGTGACCATGAAAGATGGAAAGATAGGCATGTAGGGAAGTGGAGTTCAGTAACAAACAATACATACATATAGTTTGATAAGTTTGTGTCACCACTTTTTTCATAGTTTCTCATTCTATGCCAAGTAAATTGGATAATGATTGTATTTCTGTCATATGGAAAAATGTTCAACATATGGAAGTTAGTAAGTATTTATTCAATAAATCCTACAATTTTTTTTCTGTTAACATGCCTTATCCTCTCAGGTTCTATTCTATTATATTAGAAAATAAATCATATATATTAGGATGTGTGTGTGTGTATGTGTGTATATGTGTGTGTATGGGTGTGTTAGAGAGAAGTGTCTAAATGTTAAGAATTTACATCATCAGAAAACAGCATTTTCAAGATTATAATCTGATATATAATCTTTCTAGAACTATGTGTATATTATTACAAGTATAAAAAATGAAATTACTGTACTTTCATTTTCATGATGGCATTTATTTTATTTATTTATTTATTTTGCAGTACTGGGGATTGAACCCTGGGGCATTCTATTTCCGAGCTTCACCCCCAGCGCTATTTTGTATTCTTTATTTTGAAATAGGGTCTCACTAAGTTGTAGAGAACCTCACTAAGTATCTGAGGCTAGCCTCAAACCCAGATCCTCCCATCTCAGTCTCCCAAGTACTGGGATTACAAGCATGTGACACCACGCCGGGCTTCATGATAACATTTAGGTAAGAAAATATATCAGTAACTTATTTCTGAATTACATTTTTGTTATTGTCCTACACATCTCTAAAAAATGTATTCTTATTTTAGCCTGAGTTTTTAAAATGAAAACTTATTGAGCCTTTCTCTTGGGTTTGATCTTTTCTAATTTTTTAAGATCCTCAATGTCAAAGTCTGTTGGAGCTTTCCTTCCCTTGCTCACTCACTGTATCTGTTTTATTTTCCTTTCTTAAAATAAAATTTTAAGAATGCCAGAAAAAAAAAACTACATCCACAACTACTTGCGTGTCAGAGCATTTAATGAGTTGAGGCATTGCAGATATAGTGATATATCTGCCATTGCCTTTCTTGTTATTAATGGGATTCTAATTAGACCAATCAGTTTTAATTAGTATCCCGTCATTTACCAATCTAATAAAATACTGTGTTGAGGAAAATTGATCTGGCCTCGATGCTAATTACTCTCCTAGACTCTAAGTTTTATCAAAATAGGAATTGATTGTTTCCAGGCAACCCAAGTTCTGTCTTCCTTCCTTTGTCTTTTCTTGCTTTCTTATACACAATCTCCTGTTTAAGTTGTCTCCTTTATTCTTATCATGTCCTCATTCTCAATTCATATTGTATCCTCGTTTTTAATTTATTTCAACCACAACTTGGTCTTTGGTGTGACCTGAAAGAATAGGGCTCTATCACTTGTCAGTGAAAACATTCCCCAGTTAAACTTTTCCTCTATGGATTATACCAGATCATAGTTCTGTAATCCTGAATGCTGTCTCAACGCTCAGGCAGGTAGGGTAAGACCCAGGTCAGCCTCCACATAAATTAAAGTCAGGGAAACCTGAGGTTGTGGCTGGAATTGGAGATTTATAAAGACAGTAACATTTACATTATAAAAGAAATATCTTAACAATATTAATGTGGGATTGGTTTCCCTCTATTTTCTCAAAGCAGTATGACAATTTGAAATTAAATAAACAAACGTTTTCAAGAATCAGCTGACCAATGTTTCCCTCACAGTTATTTTGATCTCTCTGATTCAGAATAATTTGAGATAACTAATATATTTTTTTAAGTCATAGGTACAAATCTTGCAAACTGACTTAAATTTTTAGATCTAATTTAGCTTAATAACTGTACGACTAGGGTTATTTTATATAAAATTTGTTATTAGAAAACAAAGTTTAATGTATCATCTTGTATAAAATGAGTTAAATTGCACTTTATTCTTTCCTTTTAAATATTTTGTTTTAATGATTTTTTTTTTTTTTTTTTTTTTTTTTTTGCGGTACTGGGGATTGAACCCAGGGGCATTCTACCTCCGAGCTACATCCCCAGCCCTACTTTTTATTATTTATTTTGAAACTGAGTCTCACTAAATTGCGGAGTGCCTCACTAGGTAGCTGAGGCTAGCCGCGAACCCGGATCCTCCAGTCTCAGCCTCCCGAATGCTGGGATTACAAGCATGCACCACCACGCCCGGCTTTAATGATATTTTAAATCTAAGGACAAGTATAAATTAAATCAAAGCAAGAGATTCCTTGACCTTAAAAGTTCCTATTTACTATATTAACATAACTGTTGCTTGAGACCCTAAAGTTCTCATTACCTGTATAAATTTAGCATTGTGCGATCCTCAGAAAGTGAGTAATAGCTATAGGTCTATGTATTTTCAATGGCAGGTTCAAGGCCAGACTTCGCAACTTAGCGATATCCCATTTAACAATATAACAAATAAATAAATAAAGCAAGCTATGTGTCTAACTCAGAGATAGAACATCTCTGGGTTAAATCCCAATTATATAAATAAGTAAGTAAATAAATAAATAAAGTATATAATCACTGTGGGTATATGGGAGAAGCAATATCAAGAAAGAACAGTTTATTTTATTCTGTCCTGTAAATATCTGATAGACAACTTTAAAATGATAAAAGTTTAAAAGAATATGACTTTTCCATGAAAATGTTTGTAAACATGTATGAAGAGATTTCTAATTATAGAGATATATACCAAAATACGACGGAATACAGGAATACATGTTTTTTAACATGTATTTTTTAACATGTTTTTTGACAAAGGATGTGTCAAATCCCATAGTCAGAAAGGCTATAATAGGCAGTAAGAGAGACCCCAGGTACTTAAGCGTATGCTGTCTCCTCCAGACTCTTGGAGGATAAGTGTTCTATGTTGTCTACTGATGAATCCCTTGTTGTCTGGCCTAGTTCTGCTGGAGGTTGTTTTCTCTCTCTCTCTCTCTCTCTCTCTCTCTCTCTCTCTCTCTCTCTCTCTCTCTCTCTCTCTCTCTCTCTCATCAAAGTCATAGAAGCTGAAAAGCAGTGACTTAGAGAGCTTGACCTGCATTTCATAGAGTGTTTGTAGGTTGAATACAGTAGGTGATTTATACACAGCAAAACAAACAGGTGAGAAATGATAACCAACCTGCTGCACTGCCTATAGATTAGGGAGAGATAACATTGCTCTAAAGCTTTGGTCACCCAGAATATGTGTAAGAACTGAGTGTTTCTCATAGTCCAGATGTAAGTCATTTGTGAAAATAATCATTAAATTAAAGTAGACTTCACCAAGAGATCCAATTAGAAGAGCAACAGAATCCCCACAGAAAGCCATATGGCATAGACTGCAGAAACCAGGACTAAAGGTGTCATATATTTTCAGAGTGAATGTATGAAAATTAGGAGACTGAAGGTAACAGAACTCTGGTGATGGAAGAGGGGATTCTTTGCATACTCATGAAAACAGACACTCAAATCTAAATGCTGAGAAAACACAGGGATAATCAGGTATAAGCCATAGCCTGGACAGAGAACTCCCTTAAATCTCTTTTCTTCTCACTCAGCTTTTCTCTACCCCCCGGAAATGGAGAAGTCAGGCTAGTGATCATGTGATGATGGGGAAGGTAGAATTTAAAGATGGTCATTCACACCTATCATATTGCTCTTCCCAGTGTAGACTTTCCAAGATTGAGGTTGCCAGGAAGAAAAGGAAAATATTAGACTTCATATTAATTTTGAGGCATTGTATGTTAATGGGTATTTTGATTACTAAAATGAGACTGTATAACTCAAAGCAATCAGGGAGCATTTTCTAAAAGTGACTGAGAAATGATATAAAATGTGCCTTATCTAGAGAGAAAAATAGTTCCACAGAAT
Source organism: Graphiurus murinus (assembly GCA_004027655.1). Taxonomy (NCBI): domain Eukaryota; kingdom Metazoa; phylum Chordata; class Mammalia; order Rodentia; family Gliridae; genus Graphiurus; species Graphiurus murinus. The sequence goes on from PVLC010003703.1 coordinate 72,667, forward strand.
GGATTTGAATGGGTGGTAAGGAAGGAGATAAATTTGTGTTCAATTTCACCATCTATGAATCCTGCTTATTTGATATAGTTGTTCAAAAAGTTTACTTTCATTTCCACAGAAAAACTCATGCCAAACTCATGCAATTTTCTTTCATGCAAAAATCGTGTTAGAGTTAGTCCGTGCAAAAATGCAGAGGATGTAACAATGGAAAGAGAGAAAATGTGTTACTTTCATGGAGCTTATTTTATTAGTTGATTTGATCTGCTACATCAGAATATCATAGAATGGGTGACTTATAAACTACAGAAAAGCTTTTAATATGGTTTTGGGGGCTGGAAATCAAGATGCCAGCAGTAGTTTCTGGTAAGTGCTCTCTTCTGGGTTTATTACTCCTTGTAGATTCACATGGTAGAAAGAGAATGAGCTAGAAATAGCTCATTCACAGGGGTTTCATCCTCATGACCTAATTACCATGCAAAAGCTCCTAATGAGTGCTGTCAGCAGATGACACACACACATACACACACAATGGAATTCTACTCAGCCATAAAGAACAAAACCATATCATTTGCAAGAAAATGATTAAACTAGAGATTATTATGCTAAGTGAGATTAGGTACTCTCAGAAAGTCAGTGTTGTATGTTTTCTCTCATATGTGAAAGCTAGAGAGAAAATAGGAAATGCGAAGGACTTGGGATCAGTGTGGACAAATACCAGTAGAAGAATGGAAGGGTACTGGGAGAGTGGTGGGGAAGGAAAAAAATAAGTTTGAGAAAGCAAACAGTTCAAATAATGCTTTGGAGATTATATATATATATATATATATATATATATATATATATATATATATATATATTTAAATATATATATTTATAGTAGAATATATATTCTACTCATGCAACTTTCAAACTCATGCAATTTTCAAAAAAAAAAAAATATATATATATTCTACTACTTATTTTGCTAGTATATGGAGGGAGGGAGAGATAGCGGGTGGAATCCAGAGGGAAGAACACCAAGAGCTGTGTGTACGTATGTTTGTATTACATTGCACTTTACTATGGTGTATAATTGCATTGTAAAAAATAAAAGCAAAGTATATATATATATATATATATATATATATATATATATATATATATTTTTTTTTTTTTTTTTAAGTTTCACACTAAAATAGCTCACTGACCTACAATGAGTATATAGTATTAAAGACAAAAGTATTTTAAACCACCAAATTTTTATTTGATTGTTTAATATTGATTAGTTTTTTCTAGAGCATGGCCTCCTCTGGGAGTAATCAGGTTATACAAAGAGATTGACTTTCATTCTGGGAGTCCACTCATGGGAAGGACTTCCTAACCAAAATTTACAATATTTAGTTTTAAATTACAAAATATATTTTGTGTATTGTGTGAAAGTTGAATTGTATATTAGCAAAAAGGAAAATTAAAAACAAAGCTTTAGAAAGCCATTTAAGAGGCTAATCAATAACTGAAGCAATAGGTTCTTCACAAAGAAGGTAGGTAGGAAAAAATCTCAAGATGGAAAAAAATAATAGATATTCATCATATAGTCTAAAGATGAAACCAACAGGATTTACTGTAGTGTAAAATAAAGAGAAGAACATTATCCTCAATTGCTTGTCTGAGACATGTATAAATGGTGGAGTACAAAAGAGTAGCTAAGGAGTGAGTTGAGGGAGAGATTGAGAATTAGTTTTCTTTTGGATACATTTAGTTTGACGCAATGTTTCCCCTTGTTCTTTGCACATATTTCTACCTACTCAATATTTTACTTTTATTCTCCTTTCTCTTATAATTTTATACATTTATTTTAGGTTAAATATCAGAATATTATTTAGTACTAGAATATTTCATGAGCTATAATAAATTTTGATCAGTGAATAATATAGCCAACAATTAATACAATGGCTGTCAGGACTATGTGTCTCTTCATTGGGGGAAGAATATAGAGCCAAGACACTTGTGTAGAGATTTGCCGTCTCATGTGAGGTAAAAAGATTGTTTTGTTTTTGTGTGGTAGTGCAAATATGTGTAGAAGGACACTTATGGATGCTGAGTAGCCTGAAGGATGGCTGCTGCAGGCTATTAATTTACTGTCTCTAAACTCCAAACCTACCTTGCATTGCCCTTATTATTTGAACCGTAAATGTCCCCCCAGTGCCCTTTGTTGAAGGGTTGGTTCTCAGAGCAACAGAGTCCAGAGGTGGGGTTTTTGGAAGGACATAGGATCATGAAGTCTTATGAATGGATTAATATTTTTATTGTCTCATAAATTAATGGGTCCAGGGGAGGAGTTTTGTTATAAAAATGAGGTCTATCCCTTTGCTTCTTGGACGTCATGAGGTGAGTAGCTTTGCCCCCCCCCATCCTCCCCTCCATGGTGTTTTCCTTCTCCACAGGCCTAAAAGCAATGAGGCCTGCTGAACATGGATTGAGACCTCTAAAATTTAAAGCACAAATAAACGTTAAACGTTTCTTCCTCATAAGTTCATTATCTCAGGCATTTTGTCACAGTGATGGAAAGCTGACTAACAGATTACAATACTGGAATACTCTCCATACTGTGTTTCTCCTTTGTAAGCTGGTTGGATGTTAAGAATCTGCTAATAACAGCAGGTTCACAGAGATTCTGGCAAGACAGGAGAAGAATTTGTTGTTCTGCTCTTCAGTGTGGCAGCAGAGGATCTTTGTACAAAAGCCCTGACAGCCCTCACCATAGTGAGGTGGAATCCTCTTGAGAATCAGCTGATGGGCTCCTCCAGGCATTTTCTTCATCACCACTTTCCCAGGGGATCACTGGACAAAAACTGTATCCAGTCACCATGGCAGTAGGCAGTGTCTACTTGTGAAATAATTTGATATCAAACTGAGAAAAGGAATGGTAAAAGGAGTATGGCTAAAATGAATTGAGTGAGTTTTTATGGACATAAAATAAAAGCTTTACATGGAGGAAAATTTCAACTGTTTTGAAAGCAGTTGAGAAATGAAGCAAGAAGGCTTGGAAATTATTATGATATTTTCAAAATCCTTATGTCTATGATCAAAACAATCTATTTTTCTGGTTATTGTAATTTCTCATCATAACTACATGATAAGTTAGTACAACAGTCTCTACCTTATGTCATATACTTGGAGAATGATGATAAAATAAGTTTTGCATTTTTTCCCAGGGCTTCCCTTTCTTAATTATTTGATATTTGATCTTTTTCTTAAGCAAATTATTTTCTTAGTAAGAATTCTAACTGGATATTATTATTAATATACTTTGCAAAATACAAATATCTGTCATATATTTTGTTAGATTTGGAATTTTCATACCAATTTATTTGTACTATAGTAGGTATAATCAATATCATGCAATAATTAAAGACACTGACACTTCCAGGTAGAAACAGGCAAAGTAGCATAAACAAGAGCATTTAATTAAAAATGAATTTTATTTCCACAAGAAATAGCAAAATTTGGAAAACTTGGATAGAATACAAAATACCATATACTCTCCCTTCACATATTTTTCTAGTAGATAAGACTCTGGTGTTGGTTCTATCTGTTAAGATGAATATTACTGACAGACTACAAGAATTCAGATTTGGATAGACAAAATGTTAAAGAAATATGAAATGAAACCTGTGAAAAGAATTGAGCATATTTATCAACAAGGAAAGAGAGATTAAAGAAGTTAAATCTCTGAAAAGTTATTATAGAAATGGAATTAAACTTGTCACACACTATTCTATAACAGGCAGAAAAAAAGATTAGAATGAGACAGAGGACAGAGATCAGGAATCATGGTGTATTCATATGATGGACTGGCAATCTGTTCTGGTACAAGCATTTTCTAGTGCATTGTTCGATATTGTATGTTCTGGAAATCTAAAATCTATGTTTATTAGATTACCTTCAAGATCAGGTTCTAAATATAAATTTGATCCCACCAAATAATGTTCTTGGAAAATTTTGAAGGCAGAATTGAATCGGATGCAGTCTTCCTGCTGAAGATATTGGATTTTTCTTTCTTTCTTTTTTTTTTTTTAATTGTAAGATCCCAGAGACAAATAGTTTACCAGTGGAATTGAGACTCAAGATTTCAGAGTCCAATTAATAGGCTTGTGTCAGTCAAAAAGCAGCTGCAAAGGAAGCATGAGTAGCTTTCTGAGTGATATCTCACAGTCATGTTACTCATGTTACTGCACAAAAATTATTTTGGTATTCATCTTCCAAATAAATGGTAAGATTGCATTTTGTCAATCTCTTGAAGTTGGTGAGGCCATGTTACTTTTTTCAACCAACAGGATATTTAGAAGTTGTATGTATCACTTCTAGGTAGAAGCATATGAGTGCTGACATGTATTTCTTATCTTTTATCTTTCTTCTGCCATGGCTAAGGCATTTTTTTCCCATGGTCTCACATGTGGAACATCTATAAAATTGTAAATATAGTATGTAATATTATTATAAAATGTATATTTATGCTATAATAAAGATAAGAACATAATTATATTATGAAATTTTAATATCATTTAGCATTATATATAAGATCTAGTTCATGATTTCTAACCTATTTTATTGTACTTATATCAATTTTGTTCAAATATTCACACGGTTAAAACCTATGCACTTCATGAGTTAAGTCAATAATGTTTGAAATTGTTTCCCTAACATGAGCTAAATTAATCTCAGTACTATAGACATTGATATCACATTTTAAATGTGATAACTAAGTGAAAAATATGTGACATTAGTTTGAGTAGAGAAATGAAGAAACTTTGAGATTCAAAATTCATAGTAAATGGTATTTATTGGTAAAGTAACTCATAAAAAAGCTTTTTTATGTAACATGGAAGGCTATTCATGTACTTAGTGAGTTTGAAAAGAGGAACTACATAGAAAAGTGGATATGAGTATGGGATGATTACTGTTGACTGTAGTAGGAAGGCATTATATGAAAGAATTATTGAAAAACGAATTAGTTAAAAAAGTTTAAAAAGATGAAAAATAATATAGAAACTTGCATATTTCTGGTCTTAGAAAAGGAAACATTTCTAAGCTCCTCACTGTAGATGTAAAACTTAAGAAAGATGTTGAGTGACAAAAATCGAAGAAAGTGAATGACATCACAATAGCTATTATAATCTCTGAATGGATTAAAGTGTCTCCGATTAAAGATCCAATTAATAGTGCAGTTGAGTAGAGTGAATCTTTAATTTTTTGGAAATGTCTCATATCAAATAGATTAAAGTATGTTTCAATCACAGAGCCACCACATTCAGTTAGACAGAAAAACAGCTAGGTTAAAAGAGGGATGGTGGTAAATTGGGAAATAAATACATGCTACAAATTTGAAAATTTGAGAAAAACTGTGAATTTTACTATAAACTCACATTATTGAATAAAATAGCAGTCTACTAAATTTTAAAGGGATTTACTACCAAGGAAGCAAGTACTTGACTAAAAGATGTCTCTGACTAAAACCTAAAGTAATATTTTTGACTTCCTAACTTCGATAAGCAGGAATTAGGCTGAGATAGTTTCCCAGTCACAAAGAATGGTGTATTTCTCTAATCCCAAGGTCTGATGTAGCCAAGGAGAAACATGGCATAGGAAGAATTTCTGGGGGACCACAGAATTATGGAAACAAGATGTTTTCCATATTCTACATCATAGAATAGAAAGCTCATTACTACAGAAAAATGTGGTTATTTTCTGCCTCTTATTTTCTTCTCAAAATGGAAGCATTTTGGAAAAATTCTGCCCCATTTCTATAAATTTGATTTTGGAATATATGCTTTGTCTTTTTTATGCCTCTCTTAACCAATCACAACTACATTTGCACCTGATGTAGACACTGTCATGAATACCAAGAAGTCATTTGCTTTGAGTCAAGTGCACAATGGTTAGGACCTTGGAACATTAAAAGAGCATATAGCCATTAGTACTGCTCAGCAATAATGATGGTTGTTCTTCCAAACCCAAGGGACCTACTTCCCTGTCCATTAGAAGTTAGGGACAGCCATGGGACTTGCTTTGGCTAATGAGAATTAAGTGAAAGTTGCACAGGTATTTTTTTTTTTTTTTTTTTTTTTTTGCGGTACTGGGGCTTGAACTCAGGGGCATTCTACTTTCCAGCTATACCCCTAGCCTTATTTTTTATTCTTTATTTTGAAACCGAGACTCACTAAGTTGTGGAGGGTCTCACTAGGTAGCTGAGGCTGGCCACGAACCCAGATCCTCCGGTCTCAGCCTCCCGAATGCTGGGATTACAAGCGTGCGCCACCACGCCCGGCTTGAGAGAAAGTATTTAAAGAACAAAAGAAATCACCAACAATCTAAAGAGAGAGCCTGTTGAATGGAAGATCTTTTCCAGTTATTCCTGTAATAGAGGAATAGAATATAAAAGTACTTAAAAGACTTCATAATAAAAAACAAACAAAAAATAATCAAGAAATAGGCAATTAGCTGGGTGTGGTGGCACAGGCTTGTAATCCCAGTACTAGGGAGGCTGAGACGGGAGGATCTGGGTTCGAGGCCAGCCTCAGCTACTTAGTGAGGCACTCCACAACTTAGTGAGCCCCTGCTTCAAAATAAAGAATAAAAATTAGGACTGGGGGTGTAGCTCAGAGGTAGAATGCCCCTGGGTTCAATCCCCAGTACCACAAAAAGAAAAAAAAAATGGGCAATTGAACTAAACAGGCATATAAAGTTCAACATCAATGCAATCCGAATGCAATTTGTTATTTATTTTAATATGTTTTATGGGTATACTGTAATCTAGCATTATAATGTAGCTCAGAATGATGCAAATCAAACTACACTAAGATTCCATCTAACCCCAATCAGAATAGCAATCATCAAGAAGTCAAACAACAACAAATTCTGACAAAGATGTGGGGAAATAGGAACTCTTCTACACTGTTGGTGGGATTGCAGATTATGCAGCCACTATGGAGATCAGTGTGGAGATTCCTCAGAAAACTGGGATTGGATCCATCATATGATCTAACTATACCACTCCTAGTTGTCTTTCCAAAGGGATTGAAATCATAATTTTATAGTGATACATGCATGGTCATGTTTATAGGAGCATAATTCACAATAGCCAAATTGTGGAACCAATTTAGCTATCAACAGATGAATGGATTACAAAGTTATGGGACATATACAAAATGAATTTCTACTCAGAAATAAAGAACAAAATTATGTCATTTGCAAGAAAATGGGTGGACCTGGAGAAAATTATGTCAAGTGAGATTAATCAGTCACAGAAAGTGAAGGGTCGCATGTTTTCTCATATATGGGGACTAGGGAATAATTTGGATACAAGACACACTTTAGATAAAGGTGGAAAATCCCAGTGGAGCAATGGTGGGAGCTTAGGGGAGATTTGATGAAGAAAAAGCTTCCATTTATGTTATATACATATGTGAAATTATCAATGCCAATCTCAGTATTATGTATGGGAAAGGAAAGGGAGCTAGTGTGGAAAGCTCACCAAGTGCTGTATGTCCTTATCACTCTGAGCTACATTATAATGCTAGATTACAGTACACCCATAAAACATATTAAAATAAATAACAAATTATTTTATTATTTTCTATCTTTCCCCCATTGTGGTGATCACACAAACTCATAATTCTGTAGAGGTGCAACGATCAAAAATTTATAGGAGACTAAGAAGACTACCCATAAACTGCAGTGGACAATGTTTGAATAAGAAATAGGTTTTATATTTTAAACCAATAAATATTTTAAATTATAACATAAATAGGATGCTTGAATAATGCAACTAGTAGTAATCATTCAATTCTGTGTCTCTCTCATTGTGATAGAAATTTCTGGAAAACTAAGGGTAGCTTAAACTGTGTGCTAGCTCTCATAAAAATTTGTAATTACCTAAAACTCTATATTAATGTTTTCTGCCTAAAATAGAGTATATTCTGTTTCCTAAAACTGAACCCTGGCTAATATGCCCAATGAGGCATAATAATACAGGTGCGGGGCTAAAATAGACAATTCAGTACTTGGTACATAATCTAATAGATAAATTGGCAGGAGAAACCAAAAATTAAAAACATTTAATTTAATTATGAAGATTACAGATACGAAGAGTGGCCTAAACTATGAAATAGAAATCTGAGGCTAATTTATACCAATTTTCAGAATATATATAGAGAGAGACTTTAAATGATTTCAATATGAACTTAGGAGTGTCTGATAAATCAATTAAGTAAAACTGCAGAGGTAGTGAAAATAAATTTGGAGATTCAATATTGGGGATCAGAGTTAGGATTGAATTACTACACAGTATAAGGAACTTTCTAAAATTCCAAAAGCTTCTCAATATTCCTGAATTTCCTGTGGAACAATGAACTTCTTGAGTGTATACAAGCATTTTGTATATGATTTTGGTAAACGCTATTGCTGAAGGAGTCCCCATATCAGAAAGGAGTCACAGTTCTGATTTGAAATGGTAAGATGTTGAAAAAAACAACAACTAATTTGTGGATACTTTCATTTAAGCCTGTAATAAGCTCAAAAGCTTAATATGTACATGTTTGTATGCATACATATCCACACACATTTATTTCATATTTTGGCATATAAAAATGTAGGGTTATTAGATTGGTGCATAAAATCTTCAGTAGCTTTGAAATCCTTATTCTTGGATGATTCTAAAGTGAGAAAAGTTGTTGAATCTTGAACGATTTTATAGACAGAGGATGGGAATCTATAGGGCAAGCTAGATAGTATTATGAGACTAAGATTGCATGGACAATTGAAATAGACTGGAAAAGGGCGTATGGATTATTTCAGGAATGAAGGTATATTTACTCTCATGAGGCTATAGAGAATTATAAAATATATGGAGAGTATATGCCTTCTAGAAGTGGCCACTAAAAAAATAGGAAAAGTGCCATGTTCTTCTGGCTAGAAATTGGTTTACTTTTGCAAGTGAAACTAATTTGGTGTTCTTATTAAAATATAAAGCAATTATTATTCTTTAATTAAAAATATATGTCCAATATTTATAAAAATACTGGTTCTGAGAAAACACCTCATCTTAGGTAATCTAGGGTTTTAAAAAAAAGTATTTTGAAACTGGTTTCTACTTAGCTACCTGAAATATAAATAATGCTGAAACCTAAGAGACTGGTAACATATTAGGAAGAAAAAAAATAAGTGTAGCAACAGGATACCACCTAGCAGGATTGAGAACAAAGCCTATAAAATGTGTAATTTTCCCTTAGGTATTGTAAATTGACCACAGAACAGCATCAAAATTTTCACTTGTGAGAAAAATAAGATAACACATGCAGGCTAATTGCTGAGAAGAGAAACTGTAAAACAAGATAAAATGTGTTATTTGAAATTTATATTATGATACTTGACAGTTTTACTTTGAAGTCCCACACTTGTTTTAAAAAGCCCTATGTTGGAAATCAAACCAGCTGTGCTTGGCCAGTTTCAGTAGTGAATTTTATTTTTAAAAAAATATTTTAAGGCAGGCCTGTTGGCACATGCCTATAATCTCAATATTTGTGAAGCTGAGACAGAAGGTGCAGGTTTGAGGTAAGCTTTAGCAATTCAGTGAGACCATCAGCAACTTAGTAAGATTATGTTTCAAAGTAAAAATATAAAAAGGGCTGGGGGTAGCCGGGCGTGGTGGTGCACACTTGTAATTCCAGTATTTGGGAGGCTGAGACCAGAGGATCCGAGTTCACAGCCAGCCTCAGCTATCTAGTGAGGCACTCAGCAACTTAGTGAGACCCTGTTTCAAAATAAAGAATAAAAAATAGGGCTGGGGGTGTAGCTGGGAGGTAGAATGCCCCTAAGTTCAATCCCCAGTACTGAAAAAAAGGGGGTGCTGGGGGTGGATCTCCAAGGTAGAATGGCCCTGGGTTCAAACCTCAGTAACAAAAGAATATAAAAACAGATTGAATATTCAGTAACCTCCTCTCCTCTCCTCTCCAATCCTCTCCTCCCCTCCCCTCCCCTCTGCTCCCTCCTCCTCCTCCTCCTCTTCCTCTTCTTCTTCTTCTTCTTCTTCTTCTTCTTCTTCTTCTTCTTCTTCTTCTCCTCCTCCTCCTCCTCCTCCTCCTCCTCCTCCTCCTCCTCTTCCTTCTTCTTCTTTCTCTCTCTCTCTTTCTCTCTCTCTCTCTCTCTCTCTCTCTCTCTCTCTCTCTCTCTCTCTCTCTCTCTCTCTTCTTATGTATTAGCCAGGGTTTTCTAGAGAAATAGAACTGATAGAATATATACTTATACACATAGAAAATCTAGAATCTAGAATATGGTGACAAAATAAGATGAGAAGATGGATTTGAAAATAAATATTTGAAGGACATTGAGAGGATATCTTAATACAAAAAGATAAAGATGAAAAGATATCCTCTGGCTTATAAAACTTTAAATGTTACAGTTATATGTGTTTTAATGGAAGTATTTTAGTCTTCCTACAAGTTATTGGAGAGAGACAAAGACAGAAATATAACATTTATTTGGCTCATGCAATCATTGTGGGTGGCAAGTCCACAATTTGCAGAGTGGGACAGCAGGCTAGAGATCTAAGGAACAGTTGATGTCACAGTTGGAGTCCGAAGGCAGTGAGAAAGCAGTATTCTTTTCATAATGGGCTTTCAGGAGTTTTTTTTTTTAACTTTTAACTGATTGGATGAGGAATTTTCACAGTATAGCAGATAATCTGCTTTACTCAGTCTTCTGATTTAAGTGTTAAGCCATAGAGTGTGGCATAGCTCAGCGGTAGAGCAATTGACTAGTATGTACAAGGTCCTGGGTTTGATCCCCACAACTGAAAAAAGAAATATATATATATATATATATATTTGTGTGTGTGTGTGTACATGTATGATTTGAAGATTTTAAGTATTAAGTCATCTAAAATATGCCTTTAGAGAAACATCTACATGGTTCTTTGATCAAATATCTGGGTCTAGTCAAGTTGACAAACAAAGGTAACCATCACAACTCATAAAAGAGGTGCAATAGTTTGGATCTGGAATGTGACCCAAAGGTTCATATACTAAAGGCTTGCTCCTAGCCCAAGGTTCTGCTGCGGGTGGCGGAAACTTTACAAAGTAGAGTCTGGAGGCAGTTTTATTTCTTTTTGTGGGTGTGCCCTCAAGGGGATTGTGGAACCCTGATGTCTTCTTTTTCTTTTCATTCCTGGCCCTGAAATAAACTGTTTGATCTGTTGTGCACTGCCTGTGATTGCTGCCTGGCACCCCCTTATGAAGCTGAAAAATGAAGTGTCTGTTGGATCATAGGCTGAAATCTCCAAAACTTAGAGTCAAAACAAATCTTTCCCTTTTAAGAGTTGATTATCTCATGTGATTGTTACAGAACAGAAAGCTAAAGCAGGAACCTAGGCCCTTCCCAATCTTTTCTTATCTTTTACCTCAAATCTGTATGGAGATCTACGATTGACACCAGGACTAGATTCCTAATAGTAGAATAGCATTTTACTCCATTCTCAGGGGTATTGAAGTTTTGAGGAGAAAGTTTCTAGCCTAAAAATGATTAAACCTTTAATATATACTTTCAAGTTTACTTGATTAGCAGAAAATAACTATTTTGAGTAATAATCTCCTTTCATGTTCCTACACATAAAACAATCACTTTTCTACTGTACATGTATACCCAGTTTGTCCTCATTATAAGCACAAAACATCATCACTCCCTAATGCCAATTAATTAAATTTAGCTACGTTGATTAACTGCCCAATGTGTGCAAAATCTGTCCTATAACTCATAACATTCTAAGGTAAGAACAGATAATCCTATAAATGATCTCAAAGTCTAGCAAGGGAAACATTTAGTATATATTGGTAAATAAAGCACATTTTGTCATATGCTACTCTATACAAATAAACTCTGCTAGGAGCAGAAAAGAGGGAGTCATGGTTTCAATCTTGGGTTGTAAATGAAGTTTTTAAAAATATAAAATGGCAATTATATGTGTGTATTGAATGATGACTCACTAGATGTATCACTGGCAGGGAAGTAGGGAGTGGAGGTCAGCAGATAAAGGGAAGCAGGAAGGTGTTTGTGGGAAGAACTGAAGCTGACTGGAAGAGAGCCTATGTGAGAAGGTGGGTGGGGCCCAAACTGAGGAAATGGACTGGCCAGACAGGGAATCAGAATTAGAAAGATTGGATTTGACCCTGTAGCGAATGCAGAGCTACTGCAGGTATTTAAGGTAAGATGCAACATCATTAGATTTTGTTTTAGAAATTTATTTTTACACTCTTATTGGTTCATTGAAATTATACATCATACTGAGGTAGAGAGTAATAGGAATATACATGCATACAACACTTGGTGTGTTTCCTTCCAGATCACTTGGTCTCCTGTCCCATACATGTCACTGAAATAGTCATTGATAATTTCATACGCATACATGGCATTATTTAAACTATTATCTTCACTCTGTCTCTACCCCTCCCCTCTCTCCCCTAAACGCCCTCCATTCCTCCACTAGAGTCTCTACTATTTTATCTGAAATCTCTTTTGTTTCCCAATTTCTCTCTAGCTTTTACATATGAGAGAAAACATATGACCCTTCACTTTATGGGAATAGCTAATCTCATTTAACATGTTCTCCAGATTCATCCATTCTCTTGCAAATACTATAATTTTCTTCTTTGCAGCTGAGTAAAATTCCATTGTGTATATATACTACAATTTAGTAATTCATTCATCTGTTGATGGATACCTAGGCTGGTTTCATAATTTGGCTATTGTTAACTATATTGCTATAAACATAGATATGCGTGTATTACTATAGTATTCTGACTTCATATCCTTTGGAAAGATGCCCAGGAGTGGTAGTGTTAGGTCATATAGTACTTCTGTTTCTGATTTTCTGAGAAACCCATACACTGATCTCCATAGTGGCTGTACTAATTACTAATTCGCAATTCCGCTAACAGTGTAGAAGAGTTCCTATTTTTCCACATCCTCACAGGCATTTATTACTGTTTGTATTTTTGATGATTGCTATTCTAACTGGAGCTAAATTAAATCTCAATGTAGTTTTTATTTGAATTTATTTGATTGTTAATGATGTTGAACTTTTTTTACATATTTATTGGCCATTTGTATTTCTTCTTTTGAGTAGTCTCTATTCAGTTAAATTTCCCATTTTTGACTGGGTTATTTGTTTTTTAGCATTACGTTCTTAAGCTCTTTGTATATTCTAGACATTAGTCAAAGAATATTAGCAGATAAGTAGAAGGCCAAAGATTTTCTCCCATTCTGTAGGCTCTCAATGGTTTTCTTTTCTGCATAGAAGCTTTTTAATTTAATGCCATCCCATTATTAACTGAGCTTTGAGGGTCTTATTGGGGAAGTTTTAACCAGTACATATTTGTTGGAGCACTGGTTCTATGCCCTTTTCTAGTAATTGCAAAACTTCTGGTCTAATTTTTAGGTCTTTGATCCATCTTGAGTTGACACTTATGCAGGGTGAAAGTTAGGGGATTAATTATCTTCTTCTACAAATGGGGAACCAGTTTTCCCAACATAATAATCAATATAAACATTAATTACTTGAATTAACTACAACTCATATCATAGTTCTATAGTTCTATTTACATTTGTGATACTTCATTTTATTTTTTCTATTTTCAGTATGCTCACCTGTGGTCATTGAATAATATGCATTTGAAATTTTATTTATATTTTTGGTTTATTCCTTCTAACAAAAGTTGGATTGGAAAATCATAGATCAAAGTTATAATGAAGCCAAGTGTGGTGTCGTATGCCTGTAATCCCAGTACTTCAGAGGCTGAGACAGGAGGATTGCAGCAACTTGGTAAGATCAAGTTAAGACCTAGTGATACCAACCTAGTGAGATGCTATTTCAAAATTAAAAAATAAAATAAAAAGGGGCTGATGGTGTATCAGTGGTACAGTGCCCCTGGGTTCAATTCCAAGTACCAAGAAAAAAATTTGCAATGAATTTTTACCAGTGGAGGAATTTGTAAGCAAGTCAAGGAGTGTTTTCTCTAGAATAAAGAGAAGGCTTCTATCCTGAGTCTTGTCACAGGGTGTGTGTGTGTGTGTGTGTGTGTGTGTGTGTGTGTGTGTGTGCGCACATGCACACTTGTATATTCAGAGACTTCATTCACTTTCTATTATATGAATGTATCAGAGAACACTTAGATTGACTATGGCCTAACTCCAGATTTAGAAGAATGTAATATGTTAAACACACATACACACATATTTCTTGTACAATAAATAAGTGAATGAATTATTAGCCATTCCAATGTCTCTAACTCCATTCCTAATATAGAGGGGTACTAGATTGTAAACATATTGCTATAGATCAGACATAGGCAAATAGCAACATTGGCAAATGTTGATTCACAGGCCAAATATATTCTACTGCCTGTTTCTTATGCCTTCAAAACTAAGAACAGTTTTTACATTTTTAAAAGCTTTTGAAAAATAAAAAAGTAGAATATAAGGAGACTATATGGTACCCATGTAGTTTAAAATATTTAATATCTGTCTTTTACAGAACAAATGTGCAGAGCCCACCCATTAATTAAGGCTTATCTCTCATGTGTGCTTTTGTTTTCACTCCCTTCCACATAGTGCCTGACTAAACTTAGTGGAGGCATGACCTTCAGCATTTCATGAAGTACATCACAGTTTATCACATCTGTGATTCTGTGATTTTGAAAATTTTGATAGATCACAAAGATTCCTAACATTCATGAAATTGAAAAAAAGGAAGAAAGACAATATAGTAAATTTTGCAGGAAAAAAATAAGAAAAGGAAAAGATACTTTGATGAGCCTTACTCTGAGACTTTAAGGACCCAATAAGGTTTATTTCTCATTAATTTTTTATTCATGTATAAATAGCAATGAATAGATTTTTTTAAATCATTACCTTGGACATAGATAGTTTAACAAAATACTCAACCATCTGATTTATCTGACTTATATTATTTAACTAACTAATGCCCTTTTAAATAAGAACTGAATTTACGATGAACAAAATGGAAGTTTTATTGATCTTATAAGGAAGAAATATTATGAAACACTATGAATACTATAGTAGTGGGGTCAATAGAACCTGCACTTCTAAAGGATATGCAATCCTTTGACTATATCAGTTTACTACATCAACTTTGAAAGTAAATAATAACATGTAACCCTGCTTTAAAAGATCCACATTAGTTTTAAGTATATTTTTCTGAAATATGTTTATCTATATAAATTAATAAAAGAGTAGATGGGGCTATTGTAGAAGGACTACATTTTTTTCTTGTCATACTGGGAATTGAAACCAATGGTGCTCTACCACTGAGCATCATCTCTAGTCCTTTTCATTTTTTATTTTGAGACAGGGTCTCACTAAGTAATCCAGAATGATCTTAAATTTGTGATCATCCTATTTCAGCTTCACAAGTAGCTGGGATTACACATATGTACCAGTGTGTCCTATGCAAGTTGGTTAATAAGTATAACTTATTCAGTGAAGTAGGTATTGTCTAAGATCCTCATCTTTCTAATTGGAGAGAGGTACTCTGAGGCAAAAAGCTAGAATTAAGGATCTATGACTGAAAAGGAAGCATCAGGCTAAAAATGTTACATGTAATGTGATTTCAACTACATATAACATTCTGGGAAAGAAAAACCTGAAGAGAAGGTAGAAAGGTAAAAGGTTGATCAGTGGAGAGATGAACAGGTGGAACACAGGGGTCTTCATAGCAGCAAAACTATCCCTTATGGAACTGTAATGGTGAATGTTTGACATTAGGCATCTTATAAAACTATAGAACATAAAGAATGGTCCCTAAGGAAAGCTATGGACTTTGGTTTATAATGTGTCATTATTTTCTTATTTATTTTAAAAGATTTTATATATACTTTCATTGGTGAATTATAGTCTCACATCATAATGTAGTTCACAATGATAGTGACCTACATGCACATAGCACTTGGTGGGCTTTCCCCTGGCTCCCTCCCCATACCTATCCCCCATTCCCCATAGAGTACTGAGATTGACATTGGTATTCTCTCATACATATATAATGTCAATATAAGTAATTTCTTCATTGATTCTCTCTCTCTCCTACGGCTTTTCCCTAGACCACCTCTCTGACTCCACTAGGATTTCTCCTCCAATTATTTGGAATCTCTCTGGTATGCAAAATACTCCCTAGCTTCCACATATGAGAGGAAACATAAGACCCTTCACTTTCTGTGACTGGCTCATCTCTCTTAAGATAATGTTCTCCAGTTCCATCCATTTTCCTGCAAATTACATCATTTTCTTTTTTTTTTTATTGCCAAGTAGAATTCCATTGTGTGTGTATTCTATGATTTCGTCACCCATTCATCTGATAATGGACACCTAATTTGGTTCTATAACTTGGCTATTGCGAATTGTGCTGCTATAAACATGAATATGCATATATTACTATAATTTTCTGGTTTCAGTCCCTTTGGAATGATACCCAAAATTGGTATTGTTGGATTATATGGTGGATCCATTTCCTGTTTTCTGAGGAATATCCACACCGATTTCCATAGCAGCTGCACTAATTTGAAATCTCACCAACAGTGTAGAAAAGTTATTTCTCCATATCCTTGCCAGCATTTATTGTTGTTTGACTTCTTGATGGTTGCCATTATAACTGGGGTCAAATGGAATCCCAGTGTAGTTTTGATTTGCATCTCCCTGATTGCTAATGATATTGAATATTTTCTAATGTATTTGCTATTAATTATTTATAATTAATCAATTTACTACAAATTAAATTAGTGCATTATTAATATATCAACTTTAGAAAGTGTACCACACTAAAGCAAGAAGTTAGTGATAGGAAAAACTTTTCAGAGAGTGCAATGTAAATGGGACAGATGAAAACTTTTTCTGTTCAGTTTTTCTGTAAACATAAATCTTCTATGAGAAATGGTCCATTAATAAAAAAGTAGTATGCATTAAGTATCTTTTGTCAAATGCAGTAGATGAAAATTGCTGAAGTGATCTTTAAGAGATAAATACCACAGACATCTCAGAATAAAGGAACTGAAAAGTAAAAGGCACCAAGAGAAAAAATGTTTACTCTAGGTTTGAAAAATTCTAAAAAGAGAGAGAGAGAAATTTGACTACTTTTCTTGATAGATTACTTGAGGACTTAACTACTGTCTAAGTCCACAAAACTATTCTATGTATCAATGATTCTAAAATGAACTTGAATTACTGCTTTGTTTGTTTTTTACTTTCGTTTTTTAGTTTTGATAAAATAATTCCAATGAAAGCTCCAAGATCCAATAGGCAAGTGATGGACAAAACTGGCAAACCCATAGGAAGTCTTTAATTTAAAATTTACATCTCTAATGTAGAAAGTTGTCAAACTCTAGGAAATTATGCAAGTATATATAGGGCACATGAGTAATGAAAGATAATGTTTATGCTAACCTTTGAAACTTTGTATTCACACTGGATTATGTTCACTTTTTTATGTGATGAGACAAAGTTCTTAATTATAAAGGAATAATTTGACTAAAAATTGTGTTCAAACTTGATTTAAATCACTCTTTTGATAATGTCAATAACTTCAAGTATAATTTTCCAAATAAAATCTCTTCATTGGACTACCCAAATGCCAAATGCCCATTCTCAAGAAGAAGTAAAATCATAAAGGCCTCTTGAAGTTTATAGTTGCTCAAGGGAAGATGTAATAGAGAATTCATGTTGTGTGTAGCTATTTCTAAATCAAGTTAGCAGATGAATTAAAATGTTAATGTTTGAACCTTTGTAACTGCCAATTGCTCATGAGATGACAAATACCATTGAAGATATGTAATAAAATGTTCAACAAAATTAAAAAGGGCATAATTTCTGTGAACATGTGTTAGGAAAAGTATTTTAAATTATATTCTCATAATTATGAGAGGACAAAAATGATTATAATTTATTTTTGTGTGAATAATTGATACTCTATTATAACATATTTTAAATAAAATATTTTTTAATATTTAGCATTATGGACTAGACAAATATTTTTTATATTAATTTGTACTTCAATTAAGTACAAATTATAAATTAAGTAGAAATTATAAATTCAAATAGGAAATTATAGAACTGAGCTAATGATCATATTCTTCTATAGTTATTGCACTCTGAACTTGTACCTCTCTCAAAATTTAGGTGTTATTCATGAATACTTTTTCTTTTTTCTTCTCTTCTGTGTTAGAACATAGCTGTTGATATAATCTATGAAATTATGGCTCTCTTACATAGCAAGCTTAAAATTAATAGCCTCGCTATTCAGCCAAAATATTCCTTTTTTTATATTTATCCTGTGTTAACAAGATGATGACCCATTATGAAACTGAATTAAATATCTTACTTTATCATAACTTTTACTGATATGTACTTTTTTTTTTTTTTTTTTTTTGCGGTACTGGGGATGGAACTCAGGGGCATTCTACCTCTGAGCTACACCCCCAGCCCTATTTTTTATTCTTTATTTTGAAACCGAGTCTCACTAAGTTGTGGAGTGCCTCACTAGGTAGCTGAGACTGGCCACGAACCCGGATCCTCCGGTCTCAGCCTCCAAAATCCTGGGAATACAAGCGTGCGCCACCACGCCCGGCTGATATGTACTTCTTAATGACATTCTAATTCTATACTGACATGTAACTTTGGCACCCATGCTTAAATAAATGTAAGTTTATGTTGCCATTTCCGTATCATGATCTAGCTGCAAACTACTGATCTAGTTGCAAAATAATATTAATAATAATTTGAATATCAATAACAATTTTTCTAAGCCAGGCATGGTGGCGCACGCTTGTAATCTCAGCATTTGGGAGGCTGAGACTGGAGGATCCCGGTTCGTGGCCAGCCTCAGCTACCTAGTGAGGCACTTCACAATTTAGTGAGACCCTGTTTCAAAGTAAAGAATAAAAAATAGGGCTGGGGGTGTAGCTCGGAGGTAGAATGCCCCTGAGTTCAATCCCCAGTACCACACAAAATAATAATAATAATAATAATAATAATAATAAATAATAATAATAATAATAATTTTTCTAAGAAAACAAATAACCCAATAAAAAAATGGGCAAAGGATCTAAATAGATACTTCACAAAAGAAGAAATACAAATGGCCAATAAATGTATGAGGAAATGTTCAACATCATTAGCAATCAAAGAGATGCAAATCAAAACTACCTTGAGATTTCACCTAACTCCAATCAGAATGGCAATCTTAGACAATATGAATAACAACAAATGCTGGTGAGCAGGTGGAGAAGTGGGAACCCTAATACATTATTGGTGGGATTGCAAAATAGTGCAAGCACTTTGGAAAACAGTATGGAGGAACCTCAGACGAATGGGAATGAACCTACCATATGATCCAGCAATACCACTTCTGGGTATCTACCCAAAAGAATGGAAACCAAACTATCAGACTGACACATGTGTATCTATGTTTATAGCTGCACAATTCAAAATTGCCAAACGAAGAAAGCAGCCAAGATGTCCATTGACAGATGAATTGATTACAAAACAATGGAATTTTACTCAGCCATAAAGAAGAACAAAATCATGTTATTTTCAGGGAAATGGATGCAACTAGAAAGCATTATGTTAAATGAGATTAGTCAGTCACAAAATAAAAAATCCTATGTTCTCCCTAATATACAGATGCTAGGGAGAAGATGGGGCATAAGAGGGACTCTAGATGAAGAAAGAGAAACTCTAGATGAGCAAAGAAGTTGAAAGGATAGCCTCTTTAACAAATGGTGTTGGCAAAACTGGTTAACCATATGCAGGAAAATGGAAATAAACCCCACTTTCTCACCCTGCACAAGAGTCAACTCAAGGTGCATCAAAGGCCTGGAAGTCAGGCCAGAGACCTTGCAGCTACTTGAAGAGGGCATAGGACCAACACTTCAACACATAGGCACAGGTAAAAACTTTCTCAACAAGACTTCAAAAGCACAAGCAACCCTCAGGAAGATCAATACATGGGATTGCATTAAACTGAAGAGCTTCTGTGCAGCAAAGGAAACTATCAAGAACCTAAACAGAGAGCCCACACAGTGGGAGAAGATTTTTGCCAGTTACTCTACAGATAGAGGTCTAATATCTAGGATATACAAAGAACTCAAGAAAATCACAGCTAAGAAAGCAAATAACCCAATCAAAAAATGGGCAAAGGATCTAAATAGACACTTCACAAAAGAAGAAATACAAATAGCCAATAAATGTATGAGGAAATGTTCCACATCATTAGCAATCAGACAGATGCAAATCAAAACTACCTTGAGATTTCACCTAACTCCAATCAGAATGGCAATCATAAAAAACACGAACAACAATTGCTGGCGCGGATGTGAAGTGGAAACTCTAATACAACTGTTGGTGGGATTGCAAACTAGTGCAACCACTGTGGAAAACAGTATGGAGGATCCTCAGACAAATGGGAATGAATCTACCATATGATCCAGCAATACCACTTCTGGGTATCTACCCAAAAGAATGGAACCCAAACTATCAGACCGATGTATGTGTATCTATGTTTATAGCTGCACAATTCACAATAGCCAAACTATGGAACCAGCCAAGATGTCCATCGACAGATGAATGGATTACAAAACTATGGGATATGTACACAATGGAATTTTACTCAGTCATAAAGAAGAACAAAATCATGTTATTTGCAGGGAAATGGAAGGAACTGGAAAACATTATGTTAAGTGAGATTAGCCAGTCACAAAGAGTAAAGAAGCATATGTTCTCCCTAATTTGCGGATGCTAGGGAGAAGATGGGGCATAAGAGGGTCTCCAGATGAAAAAGGAGAGACCTTCGAAAGCAAAGAAGTTGATTTAGCCGAGGGGGTTGGATGGGGGCAGGGGGGGCACTAATGTATATCAAGGTCACTCACTAAACTGAATTTGAGAGGGAGGGAGGGCGAGGGAGCAGGGTGGGAATTTGGGGAAGGGGTCAAATGAGA
>PVLC010003704.1:0-14579 GCA_004027655.1 Graphiurus murinus
CCCGTCAATTTTGAGAGAGAGTTTTGCTGGGTAGGAGAATCTTGGCTGCAAGTTATTTTCTTTCAAAGTTTGGAATATGTTACTCCAGCCCCTCCTGGCTTTCATGACTTGGTTTGGGAGGTCTGGAGTGATTCTAATTGGTTTGCCTCTAAATGTTACTTGGCCTTTAACTTTTGTTGCCTTTAGGATTCTTTCCTTAACTTCTACATTAGTCATCTTGATTATTATGTGTCGTGGTGAACCTCTTCTTTGGTCTTGTCTGAAGGGGGTTCTATATGTTTCCAGCACCTGTGTGCCAATTTCTCTTTCTATGTTTGGAAAATTCTCTGATATTGCTTCTTTGAAAAGGTTGTTTATTCCATTAGTTTCAACTTCTAATTCCTCTTCTATGCCTATTATTCTTAGATTAGCTCTTTTAAAGTTCGCCCAGATCTCATCGATGTCGGATTCATACTGTTGAATTTTTTTTTCTAGATTATGTATTATGGATTCATTTTTGGAATGGTCATCTTCTAGGAGTGATATTCCATTTTCCATATGGTCTAATCTATTGTTTATAGTTTGTATTGATGCCTTCACTTCTATTATTGCATCTTTCAAATCTTTCACTTCCCTCCAGGCTTCGCTATGATTCCTGCTCAGGGTGTCAGATTCTTTGTTTATTTGTTCCTTTATTTCTTTCCAGCTCTCTCTGCATTCTTTCTGGAAGTTTTGTATCACTTCTATTATTAAAGATATGAATTGTCCTTCTGGTAAGCTCTGCCAATCAGTTTCATTGAGTTCTGTTATTGTGGGGTCGTGTTGACTCATTGTTTCTTTGGTGTTTCTCCTTCCCATGGTTTCCCTGTTCTTAAATTTATAACTTTGCTGCTCTTGCACGCTTTCTCTGAATTTGTAGGTTTCTTATTTTTATTTTCTCTCTGTGAATGGTATCTTGTACTGAGTTGCAATTACTCTGGTATTTCTTCTGCCTCTCTATTGGTGTCTTTGGAGGGTTTCAGGTGTTGACTTCTAGGATCTAGCAAAAGCTAAAAAGCAAACAATCCTCCGAACAAACATACATAAATTGAAGCAATGCAAAGTCAAAACAGAGTAAAAATGGAACCAAACAAAGCAAAAAAAAAAAAAAAAAAAAAAAAAAAAAAAAAAAAAAAAAAAAAAAAAAAAAAAAAAAAAAAAAAAAAAACAGAAAACAAGAAACGTCAGCAAGAACCAAAATGAAAATAAAAATTCCTGCAAGTTTGTAAGAACAGACCTGATTTGGCCTCTGCAGATCTTTTGGGTATATTTCTGCTGTTGTGGGCGACTGACAAGATGGCGGCTGCTACTGCTGCGCATGTGCTGGCTCCCCCATTCTCCCTGGTCTGCTCCTTAGATTCTGAGCAACTGCCCGTTTCTTTACTCACTTTTAAGCTGATTTGCATCTCCTTCCTTCTGTCGAGAGGCTGCTCCTGCGGCAGTTTTTTTGCAAGCTCTGGAGTGCAGTTATCTCTGCTTGGGCTCTATGGGGAGAGGTGAGCTGGGATGGTCCTGCGCAGACTTAAGCTGGTGGTACCACGCGTTCTGGTCTCTGTCGAAGGTGCCTCGAAATGCCACCTGGCTAGGATGAGGCGTTCAGGAGTCGCTCACTCCAGCTCTGGCCGGTGGGGTGCAGAGGGTTGTTGTATATTTCTTTGTTTGTAGACCCCATGCCGGGGGCCGGCTCAATGGTGGCTTCTGCTTGGCAGCGTGGCACTGGGGTTGCGGAGACGGGCTTTTTTGCTCTCCCTGGTCATCCTTCCGGGTTCTGCTCAGTTGTATTCCAGTTTTCACAGCGTTTTTCACCCTTTTGTTGCTTTTTTCTTATTTCAAAAAGCTGGTTCCACAACTGATTTGAATCGAGCTCACAGCGCCTCTTCACCTTACGTCTTTCGATTGGGGAGTTGAGTCCATTGATATTTAGAGTGATTACTGATAGATGATTTTTTAATTCCTAACATTTTGAGTTGTACCTTTTGTTTGAGGTAGTGTTTGTTCTTCTTTGCTTAGTTGTTCTTTTGATGGAAATCATTCTTTCTTTGGTTCTTGTGTTTATTTTTTATTCTTTGTAATTTTTCTCTTTGAGTATTTTCTATAGTGTTGGTTTGTATGACAAATTATTTC
The DNA here is from genome assembly GCA_004027655.1 of Graphiurus murinus. NCBI lineage: Eukaryota > Metazoa > Chordata > Mammalia > Rodentia > Gliridae > Graphiurus > Graphiurus murinus. Next base: position 2,143 of record PVLC010003704.1, read on the forward strand.
AGTTTCTGTTTGTCATGGAAGATTTTTATTTCTTTGTCAGATTTGAAAGACATCTTTGCTGAGTAGAGTAGTCTTGGCTGGAAATTGTTTCTTTTTCAGAGTTTGGAATATGTTGCTCCAGGCCCTCCTAGCTTCCATGACTTGGTTTGAGAAGTCTGGTGTGATTCTTATTATTTTGCCTCTGAATGTCAATCAGTCTCATTGCATTTAAGATTCTCTCCTTGCCCTCTACATTTGATTATTATGTGATGTTGTGAACCTTTTTCTCTGATCTTGTCTAATGGGGGTTCTTCATGTTTCCTATACCTATGCATCAACCTCATTTTCTATGTTTGGAAAATTTTCTGATATTATTTATCTGAAAAGATTTTGGATTCCTTTTATTTTGGCTTTTAGGCCTTCTATGCCTATTACTCTTAGGTTTCCTCTTTTAAAATTGGCCCATATCTCTTGGATGTCCAATTCTTATTGTCAAATTGTTTTTCTAAATTATATACTATGCATTCATTTTTGGAGTGGTCATCGTCTATGAGTGAGATTCTGTTTTCCATGTGGTCTAATCTACCATTGATGGTTTGTTTTGATGTCTTCATTTCAATTTTTGCATCCTTCACTTCCTTAAGGGCTTCTTTTTCAAGGTATCAGATTCTTTGTTGATTTGATATTTCAATTCTTTCAGGCTCTCTTTGAACTCTTTTCTGAAATCCTGTATCATTTCCACTATTAAAGTTCTGAATTTAATTCTCCTTATGGCATTTTCTGCAGCTCTGTGTTGGTGGGTCCTGTTGTTGTGGGATTGTGGGGACTCATTGTTTCCTTGCCATTCTTTCTCATGTTTTCAGGAGATATATATATATATATATTTTTTTCCTTAGGTTTATATGTATCTTTGTTGATTTTGGAGGCTCTCTCTCACTCTATGATTTTCCTATGTCTAATCTCTCTCCCTTTAAATGTCTTATTCTGGAGGTAGATATTTATTTCAAAGTATGCCTTAAAAGTGAATAGCTTCTGCCCTATGGGTATTTGCAGCTTTCTGTTGAGTATTTATCACCCTTTAATGTCTACTTTCAGGTCTGTGCCCCATATCATCCCACTGTTGTTCTTCCTGTAGATTGCCTATACTGGGTTGAAATTGCTCCAGGGCTCTGCCTGTCCGCTGCAGTGATGGTGTTGATTGGTTCCAGGTGTTAAAGTGTGGGGACCTGTTTGCCACTTCTGTAATAGGGAATAGTCTCCGAGGTGAGGGCGGAGCAGTTTGTGTCCTTTGTGTTTTTAAACTTCAAGGTGTGAGGTGTTGGGAAGCTCTGTCTGTCACCTGTGATTAGTTTGTCCTTAGTGTCTGGTAGTCCTTCCTATTGGTTCACCTATCTGGTCCAAACTCAGCAGTAGGGGCAAAATATATTGTATTCAATGGTGAAGGGTGAGTGAGGAGGAAGGGACTAGAGTAAAGGATGAAAGAATAGGGTAAAGTAGAAAATATAATCCAGTAGAATAAGAGTTTAATTGTAGTTAGGTAATATATAGTAAAGATTAGCAATGGTGAAAATAAAGGAGAGTTCTAGTAGCCACTGTATAATATTTAGGTATAGTGATAGGAAATGGATTTAATACAAGGCAGTGGCATACAGGTTAACTAGGAGTCCAACAGATAAAACAGACCACAATCTCTTGCATGTACACACACAAGAGGAAAGGAAGAGGAAAACTTTAAAATAAATAAAAAAGAATCTTAAGAGTTGCTTACTTGGGAATGAGTAAAATTTCCTTGTTGGAAAAGAGCTGATTTCCTTTGTAGCTTTGGATGTTTCTTTCTGGGTTGTTTGTTTGTTTTATTTTGTTTTCCTCTTGGTTTGAGGCTTGCTTAGAAGAGATGTGAACTCTGTTCCAGAGCTCTGGTTCAAGCCTACTACCTTGTCTGCTCTGTCTCCTATTTTGCTAAGGAGGCAGATTACAAATGAGTTTTAGGGAGGGGATGACCCCTGATGGTTACTGGGAGGGGGCTCTTCTAGGATGGGAATTGGGAGTGTGTCCCAGGGCCCTTTACCTTAACATTAACTAGGGTCCTGGGCTCAATCCTCTGCACTGCAGAAGAGAAAAAAGAAAAGGAAAAAAAGGAGAGAATGAAGGAGATAGGAAAGAGAAAGAACACGTGAGAGGGTTAAAAAATCAACAAATACACAGGTACAGTGCAACAGCAAAAACAAATAAACATATATAACAAAAAGGCAAGGAGAAAAAAAAAACTCTTGCACTTGGCCTCTGCAGTCTTCTTGGGTCTGCATGGATACTTTGAGGTGATTAAGGTCCATTTATTGAAATACATTCTCAAGCACATTCCAATGTTCTCACTTGCTCAGAAATCTATAACAAATATGTCAATTTGTAGCCCCAATGCTATGGTCTCCTGTAGTGAGACCCTGGCCTGGTGTTTATCTCTGTCTGAGTGGGTTCCAAGTGCTAGGCCGGCCTCAGGTGCAGGGTTCATCCCAAAGCATATGTGGGACTCTGCAGTCTCTATAGAAAAGGCTGGGTTGGTCTGTAGCTTTCAAACCTGATGTATTCCTCAGTTTCTTGTGTGTCATGCTGTCACAATCTGCGTGTATTCCCACCCCCTTTTATGGTCTCTTTTCAGTTACCCCATGAGGCTGCTGCACTCACCTCCATGGGGTTCATCCCCTTTTTATAGTCTCTTTTCAGTTGCACCATGAGGTGACTGCACTCACCTCCCTGGGGTTTGTGTACTCACCTCTGCCACCGGGCACATGGTGAAAAGAGGGTTGGGAGAGATGGGGACGTGGATGTGGTTATCCTTCTCTGTCCTGTCCTTGTGAGGCTGTGTGCTTCTGTGAATAGTGATCTCGATGTCTGTGAAGTAGGTCTGAGATTGGTGATTTTCCCTTTTTTCAGCCTGGGTGTTTAAAGGTGGCCTTGTAGGTATTGTTGAGTTTTTTTATCTTTAGTTCCCATCTCCCATGAAGGTAGTCTGGGACATGGAATGCTGCTCAGTTCAGAGCTCCTTGAGATGAGTTAGAGATAGGCTCTTCTAAGGGTCCTTACTCCATCACCATCTTCCTTATCAGCTTCCATACTTTCTAATAGAGCTTACCATATAACCAGGGAGGCAAGCCTGCATTTAGGTTCCCAAACTCAGTTACAGAAATATAGGATTGGGGAGTTCTGAATTGAGAGTATATTACTTCAAGAAGGGTCCACTGCAAGACTTTGGAGAACCCCCTTCCCTGCTCAGTCACATATTTCCTTACCATGTGAAATGAAGTGGTTATGCTGGCAGTGATTCTCAACAGGGATGGTACTACCCCCTTATGAGGCATGAGGAAATATATGTGGGGTGGGTGCGTTGGTTATTAGGACAACTGAGGATGCTATTAGAATCTAGTTGTTGGGAACCACAGATGTTCTACATCTTGCAATGGACAGGATAATCGTTCTACCAAAGCAAAAAATGGTCCCATGGAAAATGCCAACAGTGCTCACCTTGAGTAGCATTTGGTTAGTAGATTATCCCTCTAGGGGCCACTCCAGCCCTCTGAATTTGTGACTTGGGGAACATTAACTCATCAGGAAAGCATCATGGAGCTGTCAAACTATGAATAAAACCTTGGACTACCTTAAGAACCTTAAGAACAATAGACTCCAGTGTTTTCTGTGGGGAACCAGAAAATCACCTGTGATGGCTGAACAGAATGAAAGGAAGTAAGTAAGAAGGGAGGAAAGGAGGAATGAAGAAGGGAACAATTCAAATAATACTATGGCAATATATGAAGATATTACTACTAATCTTACTAACATTTATGGGGAGGGAGAAGGGGGCAGTAAGGTGGGATGGGGATGTAAATGCACGAAATGCTGTATGTATGTATGTTTCACCTTAAATCTCATTATCATATATAATTGCATTGCACTAATAAAAGTTAGAAATAAAATAAAATGCAGAATATCTTATCTTACATATTGAAACAGAATCTCCATAAACAAGGCCCAGGTTTGTGGATTCTAATGCCCATTAAAATTTAGAGGTTTGGATGGAGGGACAGGTGGTACTGCTCTCTTTGATACTGATGAGAACACAGCTGGATTCCAACATCACTACCTTTCTGACCTCATGCATGAAATGTACCCAAAGCTCTCCAAATGATCTTGCTGCCAGTGTTCTGCCATCTACCCTTCCTAAACTCTCCTCACTAAAGTTTTCTAAAATTATACTTTGCTGCGTTTTTTCTGCTTCTCTCACTTCTCCTCAGTTTTCTTCCCTGACTTCCCTTTAAATCTTACTCCCTAAATCAGTGATTCTCAAGCTGTATCCGGGCACTGGGCTCTTTTGATTTATAGTATCTGCCATTAAATAGTTTACTCTTATTTTTGAGTGATTTATGACTGGCATACTTGAATCATACATAAAATGCTCAGACAAATAACCTAATAATATAAAACAAAGCAATCTACAGACAGTAAATGCTTAAATGCTACGTGAATTCAAAGACTGAGATAATGCTACATTATATGATATCTAAATATATTGTTCTAACCTCTACATCAAAAAACCAGGAATGGGGGTGATGGATGAAGGTAGCATCTGGTAGAGAATGAGAGAAAGTACCTATAAAGCACTGCCCAGGGCATGAAGGTATGGCTTCTGCAAAAGTCTCCCCACTCAAATACTACCTCACTTGTTTTTTTTTTTTCTACTCTGGCACCAAGCTAGTGTCCGAAGAAGAAGATATGTTTGCAGCTACAGTGAAGTCATTGTGCCAGAGGCCACAGAGACTGGATTTTCTAGGTTACTAGAGTCTAGATACTCTGATAATGATGTGGCCAACATCAGCCCTGGAAGCAAACTATTATCCCCACCTAGAAAAACATCCTAAAGTAAATGATAAATTGGAGATAAAGGGATCAATGAATTATGCTTTGAATAAAAAAATCAATACACTGTGATAGTTTATGGGAGATTACTACCATTTTCTTAGCAATTACATAGTAGGCATTACACCTAAAACAACCTTACAGGGTCATGATTATTAGCCCTATTTTTATACTTTGATTGGTGCATTATAGTCTCACATCATAATGTGGTTCATAGTGATACTGACGGACATGCACACAGCACTTGGCGGTCTTCCCCCGGCTCCGTCCTCACTCCCTCCTTCTTCATACAGGATATTGCGAATGACATTGCTGTTCTCACTTATGTACACAATGTCAGTGGAAGTGATTCCTTCACTGGGCCTCCCCCACCCTCCCCTAGACCACCTCTTTGGCTCCACTGGAGTTTTTCCTCCATTATCTGGAGTCCCTCTTATATCCCAATTATTCCTTATATCCCTCATATGAGAGAAAGCATATGAACCTTCACTTTCTGTAACTGGCTAATCTCCCTTAACATAATGTATGGAACCAACCTAGATATCCACCAACAGATAAATGAGTTACAAAATTATGGGATATATACATAATGGAATTCTACTCAGCAATAAAAAAGAACAAAATAATGTCATTCGCAGGAAAATGGATGGACCTGGAGAACATTAGACCCATTTTTACAGATGAGAAAACTAAGTTCAGATGGATCAAGCTACCAAGTAGAATACCTTTGAAGTCAGTTTTGCCTGATTCCAAAGGCTATGCTTTTTTTGTTCTAAGAATTTAGGATCTAGAAATCATATTCAGAAAAAAAGCCAAAACTGGAAGGGAAACCTACAAGGAAGGATCAATGTCACTGACAACTAGGTCCACTAGGTCATGGTTGAGGTCAAGGTGTGTCTGCCCAGGACAGGTCTAAGTCTTAGCAGCCCCACAAATTATTCTGATCTCAAGTGCTACCACAAATTATTGTGAAGAATAAGACATAATGGCCAGTAGAATATTGTAGTTCATCCACCAACAGGGTCATGCTAGCTGAAGTCAAAGGCTAACAGGGGAGAGGACAAAACTTTGATCTGAGAGGCACCACCTTCTAGCTCCCACCAGATATCAGACTGATCCAGGGATGATCATAGTCCAGCATCATCTGGGTGGCAGAAAATGGGGTTGATTAGGTCCAAATGTTGTCTCTGCCTTCATTATTTCTTAATAGAAGGCATCATGGCCCAGTCTAGTAAAATCTTAGGGAAATTCTAACAAGAGAAATGACATTCGGGTGATATAACTGTCCCCACATTCAATGAATGTACCACCAACATTCACTCATACATTTAAACTTTTTTTTTTTTTTTTTGCGGTACTGGGGATTGAACTCAGGGGCATTTTACCTCCAAGCTACATTCCCCAGCCCTACTTTTTATTCTTTATTTTGAAACAGGGTCTCACTAAGTTGTGGAATGCCTCACTAAGTAACTGAAGCTGACTGCGAACCCGGGTCCTCCGGTCTCAGCCTCCCCAATGCTGCTATTACAAACGTGCGCCAGCCGGGCGTGGTGGCACACGCTTGTAATCCCAGCATTCGGGAGGCTGAGACCGGAGGATCCGGGTTCGAGGCCAGCCTCAGCTACCTAGTGAGGCACTCCGCAACTTAGTGAGACTCGGTTTCAAAATAAAGAACAAATGTGCGCCACCACACCTGGCTCATTTAAGCATTTTTTGAGATGCTATTATATGCCATCCACCGAGGCAACAACAGGAAAAATGACACAGTCCCTATCACTACTGGCGCGACTCAGATTCAGGCATTTTTTAACACTTAATACATTTGTGATGACTCAATAACTGCCTTTACCTGGGAGACTGACATGTGTAGCGAGCAACTGTCATAGTTTGAATCATCCCAGTATCTAAGATCCCTCAGAGAGGACCTGGCATATAGCTGACCTTCCAATTGCAGACATGTCTGTTGGATTAACAATATATCTCTTGGAAGAGGCAGTAGGAAAGTAAAGTAAATCAAATATTACAATAAAACATAAAAGTATAGAAATGATGAAGATAAGCTAAAAGGAGAGAGCCCTAATAGAGTTCAGGGGGAGGCAACTAAATCCAGTTGGAATACAGGTGGTCAAGAAACATTTTCCAGCGTGCGAGACGCCCACGGGGGTACTATCCCAGCGGACCATGTGCATGGCATTTGAATAGCTCTGAGTGGGGCCCAGCCAGGAGCCAATTGATGCTCTAGGCTGCCGGGTGTGGCGTGTCGGTGCCCGGTCCGGACGGAGGCGCCGCGGTACCATGAGACACTGGTATTTAAGAGATTATGGCATTTGAGACCCACAATGTTAAAAAACGGAACTTCTATAATAATATTGAGGATCATTCCACTGATCTTCCTAGAAAAAGGATCTCTAATTTCACTAATAAGAACACGAATGTTAAGAGATCTCCAAAACAGTTCACTGCTTACATAAATACAACAATTGGACAATCTGTGAAAAGCCCAGATAAAGTAGGTAAGGTGATTTATCACATAAAGAAAGTTCATCAACCTTTTCTAATCCTTGTTACAGAAGAAACAGTCCCCTAGAAGTGGGGGTTGTGACATGGCAAATAAAGAAAATGAACTGACTTGTACAAGCCACCTGCCTGAAAAATTATGCCCTGATAGTCGAACATATTTGGTTAACTCCAGTGATTCTGGTTCTTCACAGACAGAAAACCCATTTTCAAAATATAGTGTTTTTTTCTGAGGTTTATCAGGACTACAAAACAATTGTCCAAGTTTTGTTCAGGAGAAATTTGAGATTGAATGTATCTTTAACTTTTTGGATAAAGAGGTATAAGTGAACTTGTAGCTTATTTGGTGAGGATAGAAGATCTTGGAGTTGTGGTAGATTGCCTTCCTGTGCTCACCAATAGTTTACAGGAAGAAAAGCAATATATCTCACTTGGCTGTTGTGCAGACTTGTTGCCTCTAGTAAAGTCATTACCTAAAAGCGAATTTAAAGAATATGTAATAGTTGGCTTAAACTGGCTCCAAGCAGTAATTAAAAGGTGGTGGTCAGAACTGTCATCCAAAACAGAAATTATAAATAATGAAAATATTAAGATTTTAAAACAGTTAAGTGGATTGTGGTAACAGGAAAACCATCTTATCTTGGTTCCAGGATATACCAGTAATATAGCTAAGGATGTAGATGCTTATTTATTACAGTTTCATTGAGAGATTTCATCTACTAAAGAGCATTTGGTTATTCAGAACATCCTTGGACTATACAATTTCCAAAAATAGGTCTCTTCTAAGAACTGTGAACTGTAGAAGAAATAGAACTATTTTTTTTCTTTTAAAAAGCCACATAATGAAACCACTAATGAAAACCTAACAATCTACTTCACATTGAAGTGGAAAAATATCCAGAAGGAGCAGTTTCAACTTCAATGAGGTGAAAGTGCACTACAAAGATTGTTCACCTTTGCTACATTCTAGATTTATATGGTTAACTGGTCACATTGTTTAAGAACTACTGGGTTTTAATGCAATCTTGCATAAGAATATAATTTATACAGTGTGAAAAAGTAAGACAGGATTTATTACTGGGAACCACAAAGACCAAGCATCATTAATTTTTTATTCTGTTTTATAAAAAACACTTAAATGTGTGCAGCTATTTTCTTATGTTGAAAAGACTTTGAAAGTTTAAAACATCATAGTAAATAAACAATATTAAAATTTTCTGCTCACACTGTATATGAAAAATGTATATATGAATATGAAAAATGTATACTGTATATGAAAAAATGCCTTAACTGTTATGATACCAATATCTACTTAAAAAATTAAAACCAACTATGGTTCTGGCATGATAAAATCATGAAATTAAATCAGGGGTTTATATTTATGTAGAATGTTGTTGAAACATATTCCATACTATTTTTAAAACTTGAGAATGTTTTAGTAGCTCTGTATGTGTTATCTCTATATAAAGAGAAAAAGGTGAATGTGTATTTGTATGAGTGTTTAACTGTAAATGTCCATGGACTTGGCTAATTTATATTCACTTTTTATTGCATATATATTTCTCTTATTTTTCATTTCTGTATCATTTAAACTTCCTTCATTTGAGTAAGTTGACTAAATATTTCTCTTTTTTTAAATCGGTGCATTGTAATCATACATCTTTGTTAGGTACAAGCTAGTAGAGGCAGATATGCACACATCTCTGTTTTAACCCTTCCCCAATTCCTGCCCCCATTCTCTCCCCTCTTCCTCCTTCTCATGTTCAGTTTGGTGATTGACTTTGATATGCTTGTGAAAGTACATCATGTACATTAGGGTATTTTCCTCCCTCCTCCATCACCTTCAGTTAAATCACCTTCTTTGCTCATCTAAGGTTGACTAAATATTTCTAAAAAAAATGAAACATTTTCCAGTATAAAGAGGCTCCTCACACTGGATTCGAAAGAGAAAATTAGTAGGGTAGAGGGGGAAGAGTCCTGGCAAATGAAATAACAATACCAATCACTAGTTCTGACTGAACTAGCTTAAATAATTAGTAATCACTTAGCAACCTCTCAATCCAATCAGACAATTAGATTTTAACCAGTCAGAATACTGGAAGCAGCTATGTGCAGACAGAAGGCCGAGCACCATGGCCTATGCATGTGTGTCTGCAAGCTGCGTTGGCTGTTTTATGGTGGAGCATAGAATGCTGAACAGGAGGTAAGGGGTGTCACAGGAACCTTCCAAGGGAGCACAAGGGAACAACCCCAGATTCTCCATGACTTAGTCATAAAAGATTATTCACTTTACTACTTAATGATTTTTAGTCATTTATTCAAGGTGTCCTGGGCCTCTAGTTTATTTGTTGGCCGGTGTGCCTCTAGCTTCATTCATATATAATCTCCCTGAGGATAGGAACTCTGGCTATTTGTAATATGTTAAAGAGGTACACCACATTTTTTCCTTCATTGAAAGGTGTCATCTAATTGCCCTCTCCTTGAATCTGGGTTTGCCATCAGTGATTTGCTTGACTAGGAGAATGCAGTGGAAATGACACTCTGGGACATAAGAGGCTAGGAATCTTTCTCCTGGGTCACTGGAACATTCACACTTGGAGCCCTGAGATGCCGTATAAGAAGACCAAATATTCTTTTGGATGTTCCCAACACAACAAAAGATGTCTGAAGTGATATGCTGATTGTCCTGATTTGAAAATTACACATTGTAAAGAATGCATCGAAATGTCACACTATACGCTGTATGATTACTGTGGGTCAATTCAAAGGTAATAATATATTTTAAAAACATCCAACCATCTTGAGACTACCATGCTGGTGAGGCCACAGGTAGGCATTCCGGATAATAGGGATAGCTGAGCTTATCCCTTCAGCCATTCTTGTCAAGGCACCAAACATATGAGCAAACACTGTGACAGGCCCTCGAGGCAGCCTATCAGCCAGCTGAATACCAGTGACTGATCTAAATTTACCCAAAGAATCACCTACGTTAACCCTGTCTGTATTGTGGGATATACTAAAACGCTTGTTACACTGAGCCACTAAATTTTGAGAGTATTTATTGCATAGCAATAAAAAAGTGAAACACCAACTTAATCACCATTATATCAATGGTGCTGGTGGTACTGTGGCTGGCATGAAGTTGACTTGCAGTATAGATGTGCTGATTGAAGGAATGAGTGCTAGAGAGAAAGGTAGGAAAAAGGGTTATCACAGAAAGATAAAGGTGATGTACAAATGTCAGTTGTTATATGCAAGAAAACTTTAGATAAATGAATAGAATTTTCTAAATAATATGATACCTACTCTGGGAAGCTCACCAGAGCAAACAGTTGACTTAAATTCTCCTGGAGAGGGTAGAAAAAAAAACCATGTATTTATGCTATTTTCTACCATGAAGTCTAACTGTCCAATGGCTGTTCCTTGATCCCAAGATTTCAGTTGTTTTCAGCTATCATGATATGGATTCAGTCCAGATAACATTAATTTGCTTTTCCTTTGCACTTTCTTGGAAGAGATTAACTACAAAAAGTCCAGCTAGAAACTCTGAGCAAGATAATAATTACCAAAATGAATGGGCTTTCAATTTTGGCTTCAGAACCAGAGACATCTTATAAAGTATGACATATACACACTATGCCTCTTAGTAAAAATATATGGAGTTGGATTCTAAGCACAAATATGTCTTACTTCCCTCACCTTTAATTGCCTGATGTTTAGTCCTAAATTCAATCAGTAATATATTATTTTCTGCTTCCTGTGAAGCAAGTAGCGGATGAAAGGAGAGCTGGGGAAGAATTGAGTGGAGTTGAAAATCTGAATCTTAGCATGACTCTTATGAATTTTCTTTTCCATTTTATTCATCTCCTTAAGGCTCTGATGTTACCAGTAATTTCCCAAGACAGAGAAAACACAGACTTCCTTAAAGAGGTCAACTACCTGCCTCAACAAAATCCAAAAATGGGAGGCCAGCTGCTCCATAGAAACTCTGCTCCTGTGTTTGTGTCCAAGGAAACTCACACAAAGAAAATACATTGACAGGCCTCTTTCATTTCTGCCTTCCTCTAGTTGGCTAAGAAGCAAAGCCCATGGAAATTCTGGGCAGCCCATTCAAAATCTGGAATGGATGGAACACCTTTGTAGCCAATGAACAGACAAAGGAAAACTTAACCACTTTTGATGAATCCAAAGACTTGAACTAACCGACACACACAAAATGGACACAGCGTAAAAGCAGACTTACTTTAATTTTCTCATCAATTCCAGCATTTCATTCGCTTATTGTTGGTTTCTAAGTGGCAAAAATGTTAAAAGATCAAGCCTGGCTTTTGCCATCTTACACTGCTCACCTGGATTTTCTGGTTCCTCCCAAACCACATTTCTTTTATATTTTGCTAAGATTCTGAGAGTTTTTAAAAAAGAAACCAATAACCTTCTTATTCACATATCAGAAGGAAACACTATATAGTTTTATAAATGCAAGATCTAGATACAAATAAAGAAGCAGAGAATATGGAGCTAAGAAACCTGGACTGTGGTTCTGCTTATGCCACTAACTGACTGTTATCCTAGACTACTAGCCCCTTCCCTGGCTTAAGTTTTCTGATCTGAATTAAGAGCATGGAAAACAGTGTTTAAGGGCTCTAAATGTAAAATAAGATCAAATCTCCATTGTCCAAAGCTAATGTTTTTTTTTTTACAAGTGTAGCTTCTCTGTGGATTGCTTTGTCTTCAAACTTTTGTATAGCACCACTTCTTATTAGTGCCTTCCTTGCATAAGGTTTTGCTGTCATTTCAGTGTCTTTTTTTTACTTTGCATCTTGAAACATCCTTGAAAATTCATGTTACCTTGCATGTCATGAGGAAAGCTTTAGAGGGCAATGCTTATATCATTCTAAGGGACTTTATAGATGAAGGGCATGAATTCAGAATTAAATACAAAAGCACAAACACAAAATAATATTAAGTGCCCGTGATCTGTAAAGACTTGTCTTGGATCATTGTAACCCTTACAATACCAACAAAAGTAATAA
>PVLC010003704.1:14679-93832 GCA_004027655.1 Graphiurus murinus
GCGCACGCTTGTAATCCCAGCATTCGGGAGGCTGAGACCGGAGGATCCGGGTTCGCGGCCAGCCTCAGCTACCTAGTGAGGCACTCCGCAACTTAGTGAGACTCGGTTTCAAAATAAAGAATAAAAAATAGGGCTGGGGGTATAGCTCGGAGGTAGAATGCCTCTGAGTTCAATCCCCAGTACCGCAAAAAAAAAAAAGTAATAAAGCAATATGAAAGCCAGATCACATATTGGTTACTTTCCCTAACAGAAATCACTGCATAGCACTTTCTACCTGTCAAGCCATATTCTAAATGCTTCCTGAATATTACTTCAATATTCACTCTGACCCCACAAGGGAAGAAATATTATTAACCCTATGTTGAAGATGAGGAAATCAGGGCAAATAAAGGTTAAGTAACTGGACCAAGGTCATACAAGTTCATGAATAACAGAGCTAGGAATAAAATCTAGAAAGCCTGTTCTATGCAACCCTTTAAGAAAAATAATGTCATATACCTATAGGGATGCTTTCAGCTATGGATTAGCCAACAAATTAACCTTACGACCCCATTGGCTTATCATAGTAATGGTTACTTCTCACTCATGGTACATGTCCATTGCAAATTGATGAGGGTCTATGCTCCATGTAGTCACTTAGGGACTTCTGACTGATGGAGGCTTCACCATGAAGATTGCTAGTAGTTGGGTTGGCAGCAGTAAGAGAGCACATGGAGCTCACACATTAGCTCTTTTCTGTTTCATCCCAGAAGTGATGCAGTCATTTGTCCTCACAACCCATTAACTAGATCTAATCACATGATACCACTTACTATAGGGCACTTGGAAGTTAATTTTTCATATTCCCAGAAGGCAAGAACCAGATGTTAGTAAATACTAGAAATGTACATGGTAGCACAAGCTGCAAGTATTAAAATATCCAGCTAAATCTTCAGCTCCATACCTAATGGAAATAAGCATGCTTTTAGTAAAGAAGAAAATAGCTACTAGATAGATAGGTGACTAATAGTGTCTGTAACAACCCTTATCTTATGATGAAGAACCTGAGACTTAGAAAGGTTTAGTAATGTAATCAGGGTCACACAGTAAGAAAGTAGCATTGGCTGAATTTAAAACCTGGTCTGACTACAAAGTATATACTCTTTTCACTAAAGCAAACTGCCTACACAAGGCAGAAAGTAATTGTTTTATGATCATCCACCACTCAGGATTATCCTTAATGGTTCACAGAGTCAACACAACAAAATTATAGCTAGATCTGGCTATTGGCCACTGTTGATCACATAGAACTACAGGTGTCAGTACTCAAAAGGATTCTCAGATGAGATGTTAGAGCATTTCTTGTCACCTCAGTAATTATCAGATGCAGCTGACACCTATGAAGTAAAGCACTTTATCCAAAAGTACACAGATAATATAAGAAAGCTCTACTATAGCATTTGTAACTCAGGGTCCTGGGAGGAAACAGAGAAGACATTCAAAAGGTGTAATTGAAGGTACACCAAGGTATCCTGCAGTAGTCCTAGATAAGTAGCAGGACGAAACCATCACTGTCCCTTGGCCTGAGGTGGGTACAAACCCTGATAAATGCTGAGGCTGCCTTAGAGAGTGATGAACCCAACAGAACTATGGCATAAGGCATAGGAACACAGACATTGCTAAATGTGAACTGGCAGAGAGGGATATGGAAAAATAAATACCTCTGAACCATACCCCGCTCCCATTGTTACCTCTTACAGTAAAGCATAACTGGAATCCAGAGGGCAAAGGAGCCTGAATGATGTAATCCATAGAAGCCAGGATCCAGGGGCCCAGAGCGGGGTAGAGAAAGGTAGATAGTAGAGCTAGAGTGGTAAACTCAGAATATCCACTAGAGCATCTTTCATTTTCAACTAATTCATTTACTTATTCATCTACCATGCTCAGTGTCAGAAAGTGCTAAACACATTTAATTTTTATCAGTATTTAAATTTCATCTGTACATTTTAGCACTTAAAATATGTCATCTTTCCAAGTATAATCCTATTTTCATTTAGAATATCAAGAGTATATTTTAAGCTCATTATAAGGTAAAGAAAACTATGCTTGTAAAATTCTTCCACAGTTTGGCTTTGAGTTAAACAGAAAAGAATCACCCATGTTATTATCTTCCTCCTGAAGTAACATTAAAAAATCAAAATGACATAAATAAAAACAATGCGTATGGGGGACTAGAAGTCTATATCAACTAAGAAATGGGAAAAGAAAGTTTTGTGCATGAGAATTTCTCACAAATGTTTTGAAGGTAGGAAATGGTTGGAAGCATATATATTGATTTAGGGTAGTAGAGGAAGTTATAACTTAGTGCCTACAGAAAGATATACCAATGAAAAGTGAAACAGCCAAAAGTGATCCTGGACAGGATTAGGAGTTAGAAATAACAAGTACTACAGAAGTTAGAGGTAAGACTCAGGAAAAGAGAAATTTTAAATTTGCATATGGAACAACAGGCTCCCAAGTCTCCTTTATCTCATGCAGCTAGCCAAAATAACTATTTTATCCTCTGCCTTTGCCCCAAGGAAATAAGAGATGTAATCTCCAAAGATACTTGGATGCTAGATATTTTCAATTGTTTCTCAATCTCAAGGCACAAGGAACTTCAAGTATAGTAGAAGATGGGGTGAGGCAAATGACAAGAAATGGAGGGATTAAGTACAATTCTACATATGAGATGGCAGAAACTCAGCCAGTCTACTCAATCACAAAATAAGACAGACTAGAGGATTCTATCTTTAAGTAAGTGACAGTCACCAGAAGAAAACCCACCATATACTGGTATTTAAAAGTCCCCTGCCAAAAAGTTACTGTCTAATCATTCCACAGTGAAGCTCACTAATTGGCAAGCTCTGCATTCACATCAAACACTTTCAATTAGCCTTGTAGGCCAGGCATGGTGGCACATGTTTATAATCCCAGTACTTGAGAGACTGAGACAGGGGAATAGCAAATTCAAGGCCAGCCTCAGCAACTTAGCTAGAGCCTCAATAATTCAGTGAGTCCCTGTTTCAAAATAAAAAGAGCCAGGCATGGTGGTGCATGCTTGTGATCCCAGTACTTGGGAGGTTGAGATAGGAGGATTGCAGGTTTGTGGCAAGCCTCAGCAACTTGTGAGGCACTCCACAACTTAGTGAGAACCTCTTTCAAAATAAGGAATAAACTACGGCTTGGGGTATAGCTTGGAGGTAGAATGTCCCTGTGTTCAATCCCTAGGGCCACCGAAAATTAAAAAATAAATAAAAAGAATAAGGGCTGGGGGTGTAGTTCAATGGCAGAATGCCCCTGGGCTCAATCCCCAGTACCAAAAAATAGCCTTTGAGGGCTCTTTTCTTAAATATAAATAGACAGCCAAGTATTATAAGATATTTGAGAGGAGCCTCCAACATTAGGGTAGCCAAAACAAACTGAGAAGTAGAATCCAGAAAGAAAATAGATGATATGAGAACAGAAGAAAACTAGAAACAAAAACCATAATTGATACCTCAGACAGAGATAAAAAAAATTGTATCTTTTTGTATATACAGGACACCATGGAAAAGGAAGAGACAGAAAACAAGGAAATTTATGGGCACTGAAAATATGAAATTCAAAACAAGGGACATAGGAAGATTAAAATAAGGAAATCTCTCCAAAAGTGAATCATAAAAACCAGGAAATAAAAATATAAGAAAATTAGAGGAACAATTGAGATATCTAGCATCCAAATAATTAAAATTTCTGAAAAAAGGAGGGTAGAAAATTATTAAATACCATAAGAAAATGTCTCAGAAAATGACATGAATTTCTACATATAAAGTTCCCAAGGACACATCATTTTAAAAAATGCATAAAGATCTATATCAGCCAGATGTGATGGTAAACACCTGTAATCCCAGTAGGTGGGAAGCTGAGACAGTAGGATTGCAGGTTCAAGGCCAATTTTAGCAAATTAGTCTGTTTCAAAATAAACAATAAAGTAGGGCTGAGGGGTGTAACTCAGAAATAGAATGTCCCTGGATTCAAACTCCAGTACCATAAGGAATCACTTCCATTGACATTATGTACATATGTGAGAATATCAATGTCAATATCAATATCATGTATAGGGAAGTGGGGAAGTGGGAAGCGAGCTTGGGGAAAACTCACCTAGTACTGTGTGCATGTAAATCATTATCACTCTGAACTACATTATGATGTGATACTATAATGCAGCAATAAAAGTATAAAGAAATCTATACCAAATAATACCATCATAAAATGTCTGAATAGTGGGTATTAAAAGAAGGTCCTAAGAAATTTCAGAGCCAAAAAAATCCATCTTATATAGAGGAACAGGGGTCGGAGTCACATCAGTCTATTTTGTATGTGGTACTGGGGATTGAATTCAGGGAGGTTGGGTTCTACTTCTGAGCTTTGCTCTCAGTCCTTTTTATTTTGAAACAGGGTCTTTCTAGGTTCCATGCACTGGCCTCAACCCTGCAATCTTCCTGTCTCAGTTTATAAAGTACTATAACTATATGTGTGTATCACCATGCCCAGTTTAGCATCAGACTTTTAAATAACAGTGAAAATTAGGAAACAATTGAGTGATACTTTAGAAATTCTTGAAAAAATCAACTTATAATTTTATATGCAGTACAGCTATCTATTTTCCATGACAAATTATATTATTTTGTCTATATGAGGATCATTATTCCATGCTCATTGACATCAGGATTGATCATGGTCTTCATTTTGCCAATGAAATGTGAACAGAACTGTAAACGGAAGTGTTGAGAGCTATCACTAGTTCTAATGGTATTCCTTTTCTTCTGCCATGATTATTGCTTTTTGCAGAGAGGGGCTGCTACCTTAACCTGGGTCCCAGAATGAAAAAAAACCTGTGAAGAGCTCTAGCTAACCAATGAAGGGTATAAGATATGAGTAAGAAGTAAATATTACTATATAAACCATTGGGGTTTTAGAATCATTTACAACCACAGCATAACCTACTAAAAATATGACCTATATACTTCCTGTACTCTTTTACTTAGGAAGCTATTAGAGCATGTGCTCCAGCAAAACAAGTAAGAGAAGAAACAAACAAAAAAGAAGGGGGACACAGGACCCAAAAAACTAGGACTCTAATGCAGGAAATCACAAAGGGAGGTCTCATGGTGATTCGTGATCAGCAGGCATAGAGAATAACTAACCAAGATTGAAGCCGGAGACTGGAAGACTCCAGAAAAAATCTGATAAGTTATCTGATATATTTAGAAAATAGCACTGAGGACTAAGTGATAAAACTGGTGGATGTTATAAAGAAAGTAAGGAATTAATCAAAGAAAACTAGGCAAGTAAAAATTAGGTAATTATCAACTCTGAGGAAAATAAAATATTATTGAAAAAAGGAAATTCAAGCATAATAAATTGCTCAGCTTGGCAGTGTACAATATTTGCAAAACTATAATAACATAAACATTGAATATTTATTTTAAAATATGTCATTTACTTATACTGGGGCAATGGGGGAGGGAAAACAAATGGACTGTGTGGCAGACATTAGGGGTGTTCACAAATATTCCAGGGAATTTTCTTCTAGGAATGTAGTAGAATTATACTTTCCAGTCTCCTTTCCAATTAAGTGTAACCATGTAACTTGCTTTGACCAATAAAATGTGAGTGAAATTGACTTGTATCATATCTGAGCCAAATGTTTGAAAGCCAGTGTGCAATCTTTCCATTATTTGTCTTTGTTTCAGAGATCACAGAATCAGGTATTGAGATGGAACATCCATTAGCCTGGGTCTCTTAGTGAACAAGATGAACCAGAGGCCCTCTGCTTTCCTATGCTGAATATATAGCATATTAAGAAGTAAACTTTTGTTGTGTAAAGCCACTGGTAATTAGGAGTATCTCTGTACATGTGTATATGATACTGAGAATTGAACCCATGGGCATTCTACCTCTGAGCTACACCCCAGCCACATTTTATTATTTTGAAACAGGATTTTGCCAAGTTACCTCTGCACTGCTGACCTTGAACCTGTGATCTTCTTGTCTCAGCCTCCCAAGTACTGGGATTATAGGCCTAAGCCACCATGACCACCATGCTTTGTGTCTTGTTATGTAAAATAAACCAGACGAGCCTGACTGATAGAGACAATGAGACAGCTAGAGCCTCATCTACCATTACAGAAAGTCAACAAATACCTAAAATAATGAATCAGGTAATTTCAATATAAGCATATTATATAAAATAGAAAGGTAAATACCAAAAAAATATCTGAAATAATTAAGAAAAGGGTGTAGGAAAAAAGGGGGGAATGGCAAGAGGAAAGTAAATGGAAACAGGGGTGCAGTTAGATAGAACTAATAACTTCTAATGCTAATAACTTCTGATGTTCTATAGCACCAAAGGATAATTATGGACAACATTTAATTGAAAAAATACATACTGAGGAGGATTTTAAATGTTCTCAACATAAGAAGTGATAATTGTCTTGGGTGATAGATATGCTATTTACCCTGATATGATCATGACACATTGTATACATGCATTGAAATGTTACACTGTATCCCATAAACATGTATCATTACTGTGTTAATTGAAAATTAAAATATATTTTAAAAATAAATTTAGACAAAAAAATCACCTTGCTAATGACCAAGTATAGAGTCAACCTTCTTTGTATCATACTGGATACTTGATGAGCATTATTATAGACACTGATAACAAAACTAATTGAAGTATTACCATATGAAGATCTTTCTCAAATATGCTTAATGCGTAGGATCACTTAGTACTTTCTGATATCATCATTGATTTAGGCTGAAATTTGGTTGCAAGAGTTTTGATGTCTTCATAAAGGAGCTAACTAAAAAGGAAAACTGGTCTAAATATAACGTGGATTGGATCCTAAAGAAAAAGAACATAAAAAAGCAGTTACCCGAAAGAACAGAATTAGGAGGGAGCAATTCTGGCCTGATTGTTTTTGTTGTTGATGCTGCTATAAATCAGATTTTAAAAACATTATTTGTACTACTACATTTATAAAATAATTTTAAATCATTCTATATATGCATATTTTAGAAAGTATCCTGTATAAATAACAAAATACTGGTAGCAACAGGGTTTTCATATGAATTTCCTCACCATTGCTCAGGATTCCCAATGGAAACAACAGGGTATAACTTTCCTTTCTTTCTTTCTTTCTTTCTTTTTTTTTTTTGGTACTGGGGATTGAACCCAGGGGCATTCTAACTGCAAATTGCACCCCCAGCCCTTTTTATTTTTTCATTTGAAATAGGGTCTCACTAAGTTGCTGAAGATTTCACTAATTTGCTGAGGCTGACCATGAACTTGTGATCCTATCTCAGCCTTCCATATACTGGAATTATAGTTGTGCACTACCATGCCTAGCCAATTTTCCTTGTTTTTAATAGAGGAACTCAAATATTACCTTACCTTCAGATAGGTTCCTTTAGTTTAAAAACTAGGAACTCTGTAGGACGTTTACCTCCAGGATTGGAATTTCAAAAGTAACAATGATAAAAGCAGTACAAATGGATGAAGGAAGAGAGTTTTCATACTAGGTAATCAGGAATACTTAGCACAAGTCTACAAAAAGGAGTTGATTGTATTATTGAAAATATATCATATTAGCCGGGCGTGGTGGCACACGCTTGTAATCCCAGCATTTGGGAGGCTGACACTGGAGGATCCGAGTTCGCGGCCAGCCTCAGCTACCAAGTGAGGCACTCCTCAACTTAGTGAGACTCTATCTCAAAATAAAGAATAAAAAATATGGCTGGGGGTGTAGCTCAGAGGTAGAATTCCCCTGGGTTCAATCCCCAGTACCACAAAGAAAAGAAAAGAAAATATATCATATTAAACCCAAAAAACACATTTCTCCAAGCGCTGTGAAGAAAAGTGTTTCTCAGGGTTTTACAATATGGCTCCTGCTTATTGATATCACCATCCAAAAATTTTTATTCCTTAGTGAGTTGAGTTTATCTCCTCATGGTTGAAAGGATGTATCGAAATACCAATGACATTCTTCACAGAGCTAGAAACACATTCCTAAAATTCATATAGAAGAACAAAAGACCCAGAATAGACAAGGCAAGCCTGAGCAATAAGAACCATGCTGGAGACATCACAATATGTGATTTCAAATTATAGTACAGAGCTATAGTAACAAAAAAAGCACGGTATTGGTACAAAAACAGACACATAGGCCAATGCAATTGAATAGAAGATACAGAGACAAATACCCACACTTATGTACAGTTGAATTCTGAAAAAGGAGCCAGAAACATATACTAGAGAAATGAAAGCCTTTTCAACAAATGGGTGCTGGGGAAACTGGATATCTATACGTAGAAGAATGAAATTAGATCTCTTTCTCTCACTAGGCACAAAGAACAATGAAAGATGGATCAAAGATCTAGGAATTAAATGAGAAAATTTTCAATTACAAGAAGTACAAGAAGAAAAAATAGGACCAACTCTCTAGACACTGGTAGAGACTTTCTCAATAAACACTCCAAACTTAGGAAATAAAATTGAGAATCAATAAATGGAATGCCATCAAGTTAAAAAGCTTCTATGCATCAAAGGAAATTAAAAAAGGGTCTAAAGATAGAGTCTACATAATGGGAGCCTATATCATTGCTATTTACACTTCTGATAGAGGACTAATATCTAGAATATGTAAAGAACTTTAAAAAATCAAAAAGACAAACTGAACTGATTAGACTTTTCTAAAAAGAAGAAATACAAATGGCCAATAAATATATGAAAAAATGTTCAACATCATTGGCAATTAGGGAAATGCAAACCAAAACTACATTGAGATTCCATCTAAGTCCAGTTAGAATGGCAATAATCAAGAATACAAATAACAAATGATAGTGAGGATGTGGGAAAATAGGGACTCATATACATGGTTCGTGGGATTGTAAGTTAATACAACCACTAAGTGTATTCTTCTAAAAACTAAGATTGGAATCACCTTATGACCCAGCCATACAATTCCTCTGTATCTTTCCAAAAGAATTAAAGTCAGAATCCTATAGTGATACACATATATCCATGTTTATAGCAGTACAATTCATAATAACCAAATTATGGAATGAACCCATGTATCTGTTATCAGAGAAATGGATAGAGAAAAATATCGTATATACATATACACAATAGGATTTTATTCAGCCATAAAGAAGAATAATATTATGTCATTTGCAGAAAAATGAAATAGAACTAGAGAATATTATGCTAAATGATATCATCCATTCTCAGAAAGTCAAGGGTTGTATGTTTTCTCTCAAATGTGGAAACTAGAAATAAAACAGGAAATATAAGAGATCTTATAATAAAATAAATACTGTGAAGAGAGACCACTAGAATAGTGGAAGGGGATTAGGGGAGAGTTGAGGAGGGAAAAAAGGAGGATTAAGGAAGGAAACCATTCCAATAATACTATGGTAATATATAGGGATCACTCATGTTATGTGGTATTTGGCACTCACAGGCTCTGACCTTTCTTGGTGAAATCTGATCCCTGAGACCTAGGGAAGCCAGTGGGTGGGTCAAGGAAAGGCCTACCTCCCTCCCCCGCAGCTATTGGTGACATGAGGAGATCTGCTCCCATTGGCTCCCCCTCCCCAGCTTCACCTCCCTACCTGACCTGCCCATATATTCTATTGTGTGTTCCAATAAAGTTGAGTTCCTGCAGTGCCACCTGACCGCTGACTGGACTCCGGGCCGGTGCTGGTTTTGGGGGGGCTTCCCCGACCCCCCAACGTGGTGGGCCCAGCCTCGACACTCTCCCTCTAGCTCGGCCCCAACAAGCGAAGCGGCTAGCCCGCTTTGCTCTACCCTGTGTGGTGTGGGACGCAACATCAGTTGCGTGGAACGCTACAGTAATATATGAAAGTATTACTACCAACTTCACTAACATGTATGGGGAGGAATGAGGGGGATACAGGGTGGGATGTAAAAGAAAATACACCAAGAGCTGTGTTCATGTATGTTTGTATCACATTGAACCTCACTATTATGTATAATTGCAATATACTAATGAAAGTAAAAATAAAATAAAGAAAAAGAAAGGAGCAATTCCTCCTATATCCCAACAACCAATGAGAAAGGGCAGCCTGGGAAGAAACCATGTTTCTCACAGCAGATTAACGTAGACATGATGCAACATGAATGACGACTCATGATGAAACCCACTTTGTCAGTCAGAAGAGCATTACAGAAAAACATCAGGAAAGAGATCCTCCAGTGAAAGCTTTGTTTCCACACAGAGAACCACATCAATTCAGTCATGTTCCCTTTTATAAGCACAGCACCCACTTGGAAGATAGTGGGTTGGGGATAAGGATATTGAAGTGACCTATTCACCAGAGGGTAGTGATACATATGCTAGGATGAGGGTGTACTGTATAACCAACATTTTTTCTCATGACGAATATGTTCTAAAATGGCTTGACCTTTGGCTGCTATTATATGTCTAGTCAGCATTTGATCATGGTTGCTCATGAAGAAGAATCAAAAAAAAAATAAACTAAATTGGTCCTTTATATCTTAATTGGATGTGAAGTGTTCATAAATATGGATCTTTATATGTTCTGAGATATCATAATTCTTCAAGAGAATAATGTAATCAAATTATGCATTTCTGACTAGGAAGCAGCTCAAAACTCTCTAGTTCTCCTCTCGTTCCTTCCTACCCTTTTCTTTAAAACCATATATTCTCTCCCTTCCCTAAGCTAAAGATATATCACATACATCTCAGAATAATGCAGTGCTTTAACCTCAAGCCAGGCTGGACACTCTAACCTGACTCACACCCTTCCTAGGACTGAAAATCACTGCTTCATTTTCAGAAGTCTCCTCTTCCACATCAACTCTTCAAAATATTACCTGAATCTACTTTCCAGGCCTGTCTCTAGTCACTTCCTGCCAATATACACATTCCTACATTATTGCAATCGCCTGGATAAATCATGTATTTATCTTTGCTCATGTCAGTGCTTTGACCTGGAGTTTTCTATCCAGTTCTTTAGAGCAGAATTAGTTATTGATGTATCTGTCTGAGTTAATCAGCACTCTGTCATTTTGACAAAATGCCTCAGACAGAGAAACAAATTGAAAAGAGGAAAGGTTTATTTGGTCTCATGGTTTCAGAGGTTTTAGTCTGTGGTAACTTTGCCCAGTGGCTTTTGGGCTTAGGTGAGGCAGTCCATCACAATGGAAATTTGTGGAGGAGGAAACCTGCTCATTTCATGGAATCAGGGAAGCAAAGAGAGGGGCCAGGGTCCAAACATACACTTCAATGGCATGTTGTCAATGACTTACTTCCTCCCACTAGGTCCATCTCTGAATATTTCCACCACCTCTCAATAGTGCCATCAGCTATCATCAGCTATCAACTGAAGACCAAGTCTTCAACACATGAGCTTTGTGGAGACATTTAAGATCCAAACCATAACACTCTCTCCCACTAGCCTGAGATAATTTGAAAGCTCATGTGTGCATTTCCAGGATCAAGCACAACACTTAGCTCATAAGAGGTACTTAATAAATATGTGCTAGATAAACCTTAAAAGACATTACAAGCCATTTTCTGATTCTAAAGTAACAAATGTAACCAACTGAAGCATGATGCTCCACATTATGCTGCCAATGACCAATGCTGAAGTTTATAATCCTCAGTATGAGCCAAATAACTAAGAAAGCAAAGAATTAGAAGAGTTAGACTGAGATAATCTTAGATCCCACCTTTTAACAAGAGGAAAATCTCACTTCTCAAAACATTACTTTAGTATGGCCAGAAGGCATGAGAAGCCCATAGAAGTTTTCCATATCTGAAACAAAAGTATAATGTATAGTTCTGGGCCCTCTCTATGTTCTTAGTCTGAAGAAAATGCCACTGCTCTTGATAGGATTCTGTTTCTCTAATTAGTATTAAGAAATGAGAAATATGACATGATAACATAGTCAACTATTCTTAACTAATGGGTCCATGATGCTCATTATGTTTAAATTAATATATAATAAGAGGAAACAAAATATACCTCTATCCATCAATACAAAGGAGGCGAAGCTCCCCCACAGGACGGTTCAAGAGCTAACTAAAAGACCAAATATCAACATTTATTATACCCACAGGGTAATAATGCTAATGATGCCCCTCCACTCCCATGAATTGGTTTGAGCAATTAAGCTTAATGGATACCATTAAAAATTTAAAACAAGGTATGCTGTGGGTAGTCTACATATGATGGAGAGCTGGTTACTGTATAGATTAAATGTCTCTCCACTTTAAATGCCACTAAAAATCTTATGACATACTTTTAGAAACCTGGTTTTCCCAAAGGCCTGGAATTAAGGAAGAAAAAAAATTAACACCTCCAATCCTTATATGGAAAGTGGTGGGAAATAAAGGTAGAAAAAGAAACATGAAAGGAAGGGACAACAGGTTGACAACAGTCAACAGTGATTTGTGTGATTGGACTTATCTGGTCTACCCAAAGATCTTGAAGAAAATACAGCTGCCAGCTGGCAGAAGTAGTAACAAGTCAAGTCTATTTGCCAGAAGGGTAAACATAAATCTTATAGGTAAAGAAAGAAACATTACTTTGAAGTTCTAAAGAGGAAACTGGGCACAACAATTATTAAGAAACAAAGGAGAAAACTATTTTTAAAAGATACATGACAGTGACTGTTTAGCAACTGCCATATCCTGTGAGAAAGTCGATGTTATTTGGAAGAGAATCAATAACCTTCCTTAATAGCTTTTTATGGGGAGAAATGGAAGTAATCCTTTTGTTGGCTTCTATTCAGCCATGTACCAATAACATACAGCAGCTCTGAATTCCTCCCAATGACAATTTGCCCTGGAGAGTCTCTTTTACATTGGACTACAGAGGAAAAAGAAAAAAAATGTCAAAAAGATAAAAGCAGCCAGATTATGCTAATAAATCTGAACAGTTAGATATTTGGTATCACATAGTATTTTATTTCATAGATGACTGACAAATCTCTTGTGACCTCTTTGGTTAATACTTCTTGGAGAGGGGAGGCAGGAACTTTTAATTCATCCTCAAGTGAACAGTGAGATATCCACAGGTTCCTATGTATGTGTAACTGGACTATTGGATAAAGCAGGTTATTTCTCATACTTTGAAGCAAAACTTGTGTGGAAATATTGGGAACTCCCAAGAATTCAATGCAAGGAGAGCAGAAAAAGCAGAAAGGGCACAGATCAAGCAAAGTCAGAATTCTAAGGTCTTCAGAGTTGTCTCAAAGAAGGCTGACTGGCCACTGAAGTTACAAAGGTCAAAACCATGATAAATGTAAGTTGGCTATTTCAGGCAGCAATCTGGTTATGACAGACCTGGTGCAGTGGCAATACTAATCATTATGCAGGTGGCAGCACCAAGTATACAAAGGGTTTTATTTGGACTCAACCCTAGCTGGCAGTGAGGTAGAGAGAAAGAGTCCATAACCCCAGGGAAGGCCTAGTAAAGGCTGAGCTGGATGCCAAAGCTCAAACCAAGCAGGGTAGCCATCAGTGAGGTCTGCGAGCACATCCTGGCTTCACCATAATGTTTAAAAAGAAAGGTTGCAAACTAGTGAAGCCCTCTGAGATGCTTTTCCAGGGACATTTTATACTTGAGTTTTTAGACTAATCTAGAATTAGTCAGCTACTGGGGTGGAGGACTTCTATTATCCTGACAGCTTAGTTCCTGATGCCCTAGGTACTGGGAAGGTCTGACAAAAAATTAGGTAGCAGGACTGGAATGCAAGGTCTATCTTACCATTGGGCTCTGCCGAAAAGGTCATTAATCCAGTGCCATGTAAGGAAATGGAATTCAGCCTTTGATTCAATGACCTGAGGAACACATTATATTAATATCTCAATGATACCAGCAGATAGAAATCTAGCATTCACATTTCAGCGTCAGTGGTCTCAGAGAGAGCCTCAACATATGTACCAGATGGATTCACTCTCTTAGATTTAGTTACCTTCTCTCAGTAAATTCCTGTGACACCAAAGGAATAATTACTGCTCTGCGAAATACTTCAAAGTTCTAGCCAAAAAATAAAGTCACATCAATTTAAACCAGCAAATATGAATTTTTGGAAGAAAAAAGAAAACTCTTTCCAGAGAAAATTATTTAGAAATGTCCTTTTAGAAATGTTTCCCCAAGATAAAATTCCACATCTCCCCCTTGCCCATGGAACTCAAAATCATAGCAATATATCTGCATGGGAGGGGCTGGAAGGTGTCAGACAATGGGGGAAAGATGGCTTTGTACAGAGTCTTGTGTACTATGGAGACCTGAAAGCTGCAATGCTGAAGAGAGGACAACTGAGAAAAACAATAGCACAGATGAAGTCACACTTATGGAAAGAAGACAATTAACAGTGGAAAGATCATCATCTCCTAGTGTGTTTCCCACCTGGTAGGTTATAAAGCACTTTCATATTCATTATCTCACTAGAGCCGGGCAACATCTCTGCAAGGGAGGAGGGGCAAAGACTGTTTGACCCATTTACAGATTAAAAAGCTAAGACATAACAGGTAGGATAGCAATTTATTTGGCTTCGTTTCAGATAATCTTTTGCCGTACCCCCATGGCATCATTCAGGTAGTGGCAGTGTACATGAAATTGCATACTTCTGCCCTCCAACAGTCACCACATTGCAAGAATACCAGGCACTATTTTTAATTCATCTAGGAAAAACTGCTTGTATCCTAGAGTAGAAAAAGTCTTCAAAACCCCACACCCACATCTACCTCTCTCCTGAGGGAAGCCAACAGCTGGTCTAATAAAATTGTTATCAGACAGTAAAGGAAGTGCCTTCACAGTATACTTTCTACAAGTAAATCAAAAGTGTGTCTTTCTAGCTACTAAAGGGTTTGCTTATAATTGTTCACTTTAATCCCCTCTTAAATCAGTAATATCCCACCACAATTTCCCTACACTTCAAATGGCCACCAAGGCACTGCCAGCCAGCTAGTACCTGAAGGAGATATGAAAAACTCCCACCCCACCCCATCTCCATGGACATTTAGGACACCTTTCAATAGTGTCCCTCATGGACCTGGACATCCAGGTTCCTGCCTTAAGCCCCAGAGTTTATGGGGCTTGCTCTGGCCTTGCTCCAGTCACAAGGCTTCCCAAAGGGCAAGAAGTCTACAGGGAAATTACTAACCCAAAGTCCATGCTTCCCTGTTTTAGGCTATTCTCAAAATACCTGAGTCTTACAATGCCCTGCCCATGTACCCCAATCTAGCATTTGGGCCTGTGTGATCCTCTTCTCTAGTTATATCTTTCCAAGGATGGACTAAACCCTAGACCTAAAAGGTGATAGTTATTTCATCTTTAGCCAGTAGTAATAGAGCTTGAATGTGTGGGCTATAGTGATGCTTCTCACACTTAAATGAGCACGTAAATTACATAGCATCTTGTTAGAATTCAGATCCTAGCTTAGCAGACCTAAGAGTCTGAAGTTCTAACAAGGTCATATAAAATATTGATGCTCTGGGCTGAGGTCCATATTTTGAGAAGCAAGGCTGGTGTCTACATGTATATGTGAAAGCCCTTAGGGTAAGGGGCAGAGCCAGGAGGTTGAAAAAAAAGAGAGTTTTTGCAGTGAACCTGTACTTTGCATACTTGCCTCAGGCCACCAAAGTTAGGGGTAGCCTTGATTTTCATCATGCCAAGGAGAAACATCAAAGGCATGCCAACCATCTTTGGGTAACAAAAGATATCAGTCAAGTGGGAGATATCATTTGTCCTTATTTCAAACCCCCTACCTCTTTCCCATCATCACTCTCTATGACGGAAATTGGAAGATTATCCCTGGGAATTCTTCAAATATATACATATATACATATATAATTTAATTGTTGCATTGTAATCATACATCATGATGAAGTTCAGAGTGATAGAGACATACATGTACATATCAGTTGGTAAGCATTCCCCTGGCTCCCATTACACTTACTTAACTTCTCCAGCATGACATTGAGATTGGCACTGACAAATTTGTGTATGTACATCATGTCCATTAAAGTGTTTCCTTCATTGAATCTACCACCTTCCACTTGCCTTCCTGAGCCCCCTCTATCACTCCACAAGATTTTCTCGTCCTTTAAAAAAAATAGGGAGGAGCCCAAGATGACATCTGAGTGAAACACCTCTCCTCAGGCACTGTAAAGCTTTAATAAAAACTGCAATAAAAGCAGCTTCTTGATAGAAGAAAAAAAGCAACAAAAAATGAACAAAGTGACAAAAATGGAAGCACAGCTGAACAGAATCCAGAAAACAGACCAGGAAGAGCAAAGGAGCCCATCCACGCAGAAACCGTGCATGCTGCAGAGCAGTGGCCACCATTGAGCCAGCAGCTTGGAGTGGGGTATACTAGCACTGAAACATCTAAAGACCTCTTGCATACCCATCGACCAGGTATGGAGTAAGTGACTCCAGAACTCCACACCCTAAACAGGTGGCATATCCCTGCACGATCGACAGTGACTGAAATACCTGGGACAACCAACTTAAGCCTGCAGCAGCTCTCCTCCCCCGTAAGAGCCAGAGCAGCACTGAACTATACTGGACCAGAGAGGTGAACCACCAGAAAGGACTGCCAAACCCTAAGGATGAACTCACCTCTGCTGATAGAAGGAATAGCTCAATATATCCCACATCAGGGCCTAAAAACATAGAGACGACAAACTGTCTTACTCACACCTCTGAGATGAATCCCCATAACAGAAGCAACAAATGGATCCTAGAAGTTAACACCTGAAACCCACCAATGGCACCATTAGAGTGGGAAGAAGAAGTTCTAGAGTAATTACAACTCACTATTTCTGCTTTTGAAGCCCATAAGATACCTCCATAGGGCCTTCTTTTTAATTATGCTTAATAAAATGCATCTTGTTACCTATAGTGCAGATTTCTAGCTAAATCATCTGCATGGACAAGGTTTTACAGAGTTGTCTCCACTTGCTCACATCCCAGGATTCAAAGGACTGCATCTACCTTCCACCTACATCATATAAGCAACATAAAGGTCAAATGGAGCATCATTTATTATGCTCCAACAATGATTCAAAATATGCTCACCTTGTTTTGCTTCATAAATAGACCATTAATATTCCTTCATTTGCTTTTGCTCTATTTGGCCCTTCTTCCATTCCTAAAACATGCCAAGCATGTTCCTTTCTGATATTCTGATGATAGTTTCTTCACACCCATAACCTCAATTACATGTACATAAGCACACAGTCATTTCACCACAGTTTGTTGCTGTTCACCCTAAAGTCTTCAGTTTAATATCACTTAGTGAAATCTTCTCTAACATCACCTAAATGACAATGCAAAAGTAACATTTTTAAAAAATCAGATGAATAAGTCAAATTCTTTGCTCATCTAAGGTTTCTTCTTCTTCATCTGGACTTCCTCTTATGTCCCATTTAATGGAAGGTGATGGAGGGAAGGGGGACACCCTAATGCACATGATATACTTTCAGGAACATATCAAAGTCAGTCACTAAACTGAACTAAAGAAGGAGGGAGGGCGAGGGAGTGGGGCAGGAATTGGGGAAGGGTTAAATGAGAAATGTGCGCATGTATGCCTTTATCAGCTTGTACCTCACAAAGATTTATGATTACAATGCACCAATTAAATAAAAATAAAATTATAAAAAATAAATAAAAAAAGATACTATTCACAGAGAGAAAATAAAAATCAGAAATGCATATATTGAGAGAAAGTTCACAAGAGCAGCAAAGACATAAATTTAAGAACAGGGAAACCATGGGAAGGAAAAATAGCAAAGAAACAATGAGCCACCACAATCCCACAATAACAGAATTCACCAACAGAGAATAGCAGAGATTACAAAAAGAACAATTCAGATGTTTAATAGTAGAAATGATACAAAACTTCCAGAAAGAATGCAGGGAGAGCTGAAAAGAAATAAAGGAACAAATAAACAAAGAATCTGACACCCTGAACAGGAATCAAAGAGAAGCTTTGAAGGAAGTGAAAGATGCAATACTTGAAATGAAGGCATCAATACAAACTATAAACAGTAGGTTAGACCACATGGAAAATAAAACATCACTATTAGAAGATGACCATTCCAAAAATGAATCCATAATACATAATTTAGAAAAAAAATTTTGACAGTATGAATTGGACATCAACGAAATCTGAGCCAATTTTAAAAGAGCTAACCTAAGAATAATAGTCATAGATGAGGGATTAGAAGTTGAAACTAATGGAATAAACCATCTTTTCAAAGAAGTAATATCAGAAAAATTTCCAAACATCAAAAGAGAAGTTGACACACAGGTACAGGAAACATATAGAACCCCCCCTAGACAAGACCAAAGAAGTTCACCACACCACATAATAATAAAATTGACTAACATAGAGGTCAAGGAGAGAATCCTAAAGGCAACAAATGTAAAAGACCAAGTGAAATTTAGAGGCAAACCAATTAGAATCACTCCTGACCTCCCAAATCAAGTCATAAAAGCCAGGAGGGCTGGAGTAACATATTCCAAACTCTGCAAGAAAATAACTTGCAGCCAAGATTCTCCTACCCAGAAAAACTATCTCTCAAAATTGATTGGGAAATAAAAACTTTCCATGACAAACAGAAACTGAAATCATTTATGTCTTCCAAACCAGCACTAGAGAAAATACTCAGAGATTAACTACAAAGAAGAACTAACAAGTAAACATCAGAACCAGAGAAACAATAATTTCCAGGAAGCAAACAACTAAGCAAAGAAGAACAAACACTACCTCATACAGAAATCAAAACTCAAAATTTTAGGAAATAAAAATCATGTCTCAATAACCATACTGATTATAAATGGCCTCAACTCCCCAATAAAAAGACAAAAGTAGGCAAAATGGATTAAAATCCAGAATCCATCTTTATTCTGCCTGCAAGAAACCCAACTTACAAGCAAAGAGTCCCACACACTAAAGGTTAAGAGCTGGAGTAAGGTAATCTATGCCAGTGGAACTCTAAGACAAGCAGGAGTAGCAACTATGATATCAGATAAATTAGACTTCAAAATTAAACTTATCAGAAGAGAAAAAGAAGGTCATTTTTTACTAGTAAAAGGAACAATCCAACAAGAGGAATTAACAATTGTCAACATCTATGCCCCAAACATAGGTGCAGCCACTTTCATAAAACAAACTATTCATGACATAAAGTCACACATAGATCCCAATATAATAATACTGGAAGATTTCAATAATCATCTCACATCACTAGACCGACCTTCTAAAGAAAAGGTCAGTAAAGATGCCTCAGACCTAAAGAATAAATCAAATGGATCTGTTGGACACATACAGAATATTTCACTGAACTATAGCTGAATTCACATTTTTCTCAGCTGTCCATGAAAACTTCTCTAAAATAGACCACATACTGGACCATAGAGTGAGCACTGGCTAATTGAAAAAATGTAACGTAATTCCCTGCATTTTTTCAGAAAACAATGGAATGAAACTGTAAATCAACACTAAGAAGACCCAGTAACCAAGTAAACACATGAAGACTGAATACCACACTGCTGAACAAGGAATGGGTCATAGAAGAAGTAAGGTTAGAAAATTAAAAAAAAATCTAGGAACCAAAGAAAATAGAGACACAACACATACCTTGAAGGCAGTACTAAGAGGAAAATTTATAGCACTGAGTGCCCACATAAGAAGAACAGAAAATCACCAAATAAATAACATAATGACACAGCTCAAAGCCCTTAAAAAACAAGAAGAGTATAACCCCAAAGCCAGTAGAAGACAGGAAATTATGAAAATCAGAGCAGAAATTAATGAACTAGAGAATAAAAAAAATACAGAAAATCAACAAAACCAAAAGCTGGTTTCTTGAAAAAATAAATGAGATAGATAGACCATTAGTCAACTTAATCAAAAGAAAGAGTCAACCCAAATTATCAAAATAAGAGATGAAAAAGGGGATATTACTACCAACAGTGTGGAAATACAGATATCAATAGAAACTACTTTGAAAAACTATACTGCAACAAAATGGAAAATCTAGAAGAAATTGAGAAATTTTTAGACACATATAACCATTCTAAATTCAGTCAAGAAGATATAGAAAACTTAAACCATTCAATAGCAATCAAAGAGATAGAAACAGCAATGAAGAGTTTACCAACCAACAAAAGCCTAGGGGCAGATCAAGTGAATTTTATAAAACATTTATAGAAGAGCTAATCCCAATACTCCTCAAACTATTCTATGAAATAGAAAGAAACGGGACCCTCCCAAACACATTCTATGAAGCCAACATCACATTAATACCAAAGACAAAGACAACTCATGAAAAGAAAACTATATGCCCATATAGTTAATGAACTTAGATGCAAAACTGCTAAACAAAATACTAGGCATGCATATTCAAAATCACATCAAGAAAATTATACACCATGACCAATCATCATCCCAGGGATGCAAACCTGGTTCAACACATGAAAAACAATCCATGCAATTCACCACATAAACAGAATCAAAGACAAAAATCACATGATCATTTCAATTGATGCTGAAAAAGCATTTGACAAGATCCAACACCGACTCATGCTAAAAGCACTGAAGAGGATCTGAATAGAAGGAACATACCTCAACATCATAAAGGCAATATACAATAGGCCCACAGCCAACATCATATTAAATGGGAAAAAACTGCAAGAGTTTCCATTAAAAACAGGAACAAGACAAGGATGTCCATTATCACCACTTCTGTTCAATGTAGTACTTGAGACTCTAGCCATAGCAATAAGGCAAGAGAATGAAATCAAAGGGGTAAAAATAGGGAAAGAGGAACTAAAACTATTTCTTTTTGCAGATGACATGATACTATACTTAGAAGACTCAACAAAGTTAACCACAAAACTTATAGAACTGATCAATCAATTCAGCAAAATATCTGGATCCAAAATCAATCTTAACAAATCAGAAGCTTTCCTGTATGCCAACCATAAATCCACTGAAAAAGAAATCCAGAAAACAATTACACTCACAATATCACCCCCCAAAATAAAATACTTAGGGATAAATCTAACCAAGGAGGTGAAAGACTATAAAAAGTTGAAAAAAGAAATTGATGAAGACCTTAGAAGATGGAAAGATCTTCCATGCTCTTGGATAGGCAGAATAAATATCATAAAAAATGGCCATCCTCCCAAAAGTGATCTACAGATTCAATGCAATACCCATGAAATTACCAAGGTCATTCCTCAGACATAGAAAAATCATTCCTTAAATTCGTTTGGAACAACAACAACAAAAAAAGCCCAGAATAGCCAAAGTAGTTCTTAGGAACAAGAACCATGCAGGAGGTATCACAATACCTGACTTCAAACTCTGCTACAAAACCACACAGTAATAAAAGCAGCATGGTATTGGCAAAAAAGACACATAGACCAATAGAGCATAATAGAAGACTAAGAAACAAACCTACTAGCTTACAGTCAATTGATTTTTGACAAAGGAGCCAAAAATATACACTGGAAAAAAGATAGCCTCTTCAACAAATGGTGTTGACAAAACTGGTTAACCATATTCAGGAAAATGGAAATAAACCCCACTTCACCCTATACAAGAGTCAACTCAAGATGGATCTAAGACCTGGAAGTCAGGCCAGAGTCCTTGCAGCTACTTGAAGAGGGTATAGGACCAACACTTCAACACATAGGCACAGGTAAAAACTTTCTCAACAAGACCCTAAAGGCACAAGCAACTCAAAGGAAGATCAATATAGGGGATTGAATTAAACTGAAGAGCTTCCGTGCAGCAAAGGAAACTATCAAGAACCTCAACAGAGAGCCCACAGAGTGGGAGAAAATTTCTGCTAGTACTCTTCTGATAGAGGACTAATATCTAGAATATACAGAGAACTCAAGAAACTCACAGCTAAGAAAACAAATAACCCAATGAAAAAATGGGCAAAGGATCTAAACAGACACTTCACAAAAGAAGAAATACAAATGGCCAATAAATGTATGAGAAAATGTTCCACAACATTAGCAATCAGAGAGATGCAAATCAAAACTACCTTGAGATTTCACCTAACCTCAATTAGAATGGCAATCATCAAAAACATGAACAACAACAAATGCTGGTAAGGGTGTGAAGAAGTGGGAACCCTAATACATGGTTGGTGGGATTGCAGATTAGTGCAACCACTTTGGAAAACTGTATGGAGAATCCTCAGACAAATGGGAATGAACCTACCCTATGATCCAGCAATACCACTTCTGGATATCTACCCAAAAGAATGGGAACCAAAGTATCAGACTGATGCATGTGTATCTATACATGCATAATTCACAATTGCCAAGTACAGAACCAGCCAAGATGTCCATCAGCAGATGAGTGGATTACAAAACTATGGGATATGTACACAATGGAATTTTACTCAGCCATAATGAAGAACAAAATCATGTCATTTGCAGGGCAATGGATAGAACTAGAAAACATTATTCTACGTGACATTAGTCAGTCACAAAAAAGTAAAAAATCGTATGCTCTCTCTAATATGGGGAAGCTAGGGAGAAAGTGGGACATAACGGGGACTCTAGATGAAGAGGGAGAAACCTTAGATGAGCAAAGAAGGTGACTTAACTGAAGGTGATGGGGAGGGGGGAAGGAAACACCCTAATGCACATGATATACTTTCACAATCATATCAATGTCAATCACTAATCTAAACCTGAGAAGGAGGGAGGGCGAGGGAATGCGGTGGGAATCGGGGAAGGGTTAAATGAGAATTGTGTGCATATATGCCTTTACCAGCTTTTACCTAACATGATCTGACCTACCCCATGCTAACACATAGCCAAAAATCCATAAAACAACATCCTTAGGCACTACTAAGCCATTAGTGACAGACAATTTAAATTCCAATTACCAAGCCCACATGAGCAAGCATGGACTTTTCCTATTTGTTTTTTATGATTATAAGGAGAAAATAAAAATAAACAGAAAAAACACAGAAATACTGTTTACTTGGAATATTAAAATTGAGGAACAATCATAAAATGCATTCTTGAGGCAGAGTAGTTTTCAAAACATTTACAACATGGGATCATTTATTTAAATCCAGTGGTAGTGCAATCCTACGTAGAATATAAAGACTCAGCTATCTGGTTGAAATGGGGTTGGCAACTCAGGGCCCTATTCATTTAGAACCCCAATGATTCATACATACAAGAGGTCCCCAAGGCAGTTCCAGTAAAACCCTGGCATTTCTAGGGTACCTCATTTGAAAATCATCATTGAAGCAAATATTGCCTTATTAAGATCAGACTTTCTCCCTAATCTCACTGTTTAGCACTCAAGCACAAAAGAAGGAAAAAAAATCAGATAAAGGGAAAAAGTCGTATCACAGTGGTCTGGGGAGTGGGTCAGAGATCCAAATGAAGCCTTGTGATCAATTAAGGAATACAGAGAACAGGGTATGAGTCCTAATTCTGCAGGAAACTCATTCTTTTATGTTAAATAAAGCCCTTCCCTTCTCTTAGTCTCAAACATAAGATCCAGATAGGCTTTGTCCAGTTCTGACACTCTGGGATTTTACGATATTTTAGGATTCTATATTTAAGTGAAGATTCATGGTGACATCATCCATCACAGATAGACACTAGAGGAAAATAAAGAAAGAAAAGCTTTATGTTGTTCCTGCTGGCATGATTCTGTGCTTTCGTTTAGAAGTTCAAAGCATTTTAATAACTTTTTCTGTTAGATTCGTAGCAGGGAAACAAAAGGGAAATTAATCTTGAATAAATAATATACCTGAAATCTTTGAATATCTCTTACTTCATAAGGTTCCAACTACCGCACAATGCCATCCCTTACTGACTTCTGGCCCAAGAGAAAGAGAATAATATTTCCCTGTTTAAGGGGAGGGGGTGTGTTCTTTAGGGAATAAGATTAGGGAGGCAGGAAGAAGGAGGAATCACTCAAAGTAGTTTAGATAAGAGATGATGAGTACCTGACCCAAAGCCAGATCATGGAGGCAAAGAGGAAAAGACAGATTTAATAGACATTCAGGACACTCTGACAGGACTATGTGCGAAAGTTCTGAGGGAGGGAAGGGGAAGGAAGAGAGAATGCTAAGTCTTTTACTTGAGTGACAGCATGCATGTGGATGCCATTATCCAAGCTATGACTCTGAGAAGGAAAAAGAGATTTGAGATGCATAATGATATGTTCTAAGTTGGAATCTGATCATGAGATGTCTGTGGGTTGCCAGATGGAAATGTCCAGCAAATACTTGGGTATACTGGTATAAAGTCACAGAGACTGAGAGTCAAATGCTACTATGAGATTAATTTGGAAGTCCTCAGCATTATAGGGACCCTGCTCCCTTCTAATTCCACCATATTGCCTCATCTATTCATTAAAGTATTTAAGGTTCTCTCCTTGCCAAAATATTTAGAGACTCTACGTATTTTGCTAGACAAGAGGATACATGGGTGAAATTATGGATATGCTAATTACTTGATTTAGTTGTTCTATGCTGCATTCATAAGTCATAATATCACTCTGTATCCTATAAATATATACAACTATAATTTGTTAATTTATAATTAAAAATTAAAATATAATAAATAAAAATAGACATGGTCTTTGCCCTTATATAGTTTATATTATGGCAAGGGAGACAATTAAGAAGATCAAAAGTATAGGCATACCTAAGACAGGGCTCAATGAATGACTCATTGACACCCCATGACAGGTAAGATTAAGCACCTGGTAGGAAACGACCTAAGACAGGCACAGTCCTTCATGCATTTTAAAATAAAAACGGGGTAGTTGTGTGAGCCCCGCTGGTCCCTTCCCCTCCTGGCAGTTGCTATCTGCATATATGAGTAATTATACTGATAATTCTGCTATGGCTACTTTGGTGCCTCGAAATCTGGTGGTTGCTCCTAGGATGAGTAGATGAAAGATCCTCCTATTTCTTAGAAAGTAAATATATGACTCTAAAGGTTTATGGTTTTATGACTCTAGAAAGTTTGCTTGACCGGGCTATGTTAGGAACGTGGGCTATACGTGGAAAGCAAAGAAGTGGTGCTAATTGTGCTCTGACAATGATTGATTTGTCGTGAATGTATATGTAACCCTGTTGTACTCAAGAAATGTATAAAAATCCGTGCTGAATAAAAAAAAGTACAGGAATGATTTTAGGTTGTGATAAATACTGTAGAGAAAACAGTTGGGTAAAGTGATGTGGAATATTAGAGAATGAAAAGGGACTCTCTCTGAAAAAGCCTTTGAGCCCAGATTTAAAAGACATTCCTGAACAAGGAAACCTAGCAAATGAAGCCTTAAAAACAGGAAAAATTTCCTCACAAAGCTGGAAGACCCACTACTCTGGTCTCTGTGATTTGCTTAGAATATTTACTGCTGTCATTACTGATATTTAAATGATAGTAATAAAGTACTACAATAAGGCATGATCATAAAATTATACCAAAGCCAAAGCACTCAATGCCTATGAAATGGTGTTTAGCAATTTTATTTTGTCACTGATGGGGCTGGATATAGATGGTTACATTAGTGAGATGTTATATTAACTTAAGCAAAACTTTAAATAAAATTGCTACAGATCTCTGCATTCCATTACTAATAACTCTGATTGCCTCAAATCACATTAGCATATTGAAACCTCACTTGGGTAAAGTCACCAATCTGTAGGGTTTCAGTCAAACACTGTTATTGAGGAAGCAATACTTAAAATAACATTTCTTCTAATGATTAAATAGAGAGTTGGCACAAACTGCAGGACAGAAAAAAAATCTATATAGCCATTGAGGAAAGGATAAGTAGGTTGTGTTTTGGAATTCCTTCCTGGTTAGTTCACAATTATTCCACAGTGTGGTAACTAAAATGCCTAAGAAATCACTTACCTGAATCTTGGTAATAAATAGTCCCCTATCCTTTGTATGTTCACCATGAGTTCTTTTGATTTCACTGCATGGAAAGATCGGGTTTACCCATTTATAGTTCTATGTATTTATTCCTTATTGGCAAAAACGTGTACTAGAGGTTAAACA
This sequence comes from Graphiurus murinus, assembly GCA_004027655.1. Lineage (NCBI taxonomy): Eukaryota > Metazoa > Chordata > Mammalia > Rodentia > Gliridae > Graphiurus > Graphiurus murinus. The sequence goes on from PVLC010003704.1 coordinate 40,822, forward strand.
ACTCCTGACCAGCAGTGTGTATTTTAACTAGAATGTTTAAGATGCATCAGTTAAGTAATTAATGTATAAATCTTAGCTGGCTGGGTAAGAAAAATGAAAATAAGCTTTATTTGTTAGAGACATAAATTTAGCTGTCTTAAAATCTTTCTGATTTTAAGACGAAGCCTCTATGTCAAAAGAAGCCAAAAGAGAGAAGTATTCCTATTTATAGTGCAATCAAATGGGAAATTAATAAATTGTGTTAATTTGTTGTGCTTGTATTTGACTGAAAATTATGATGTTGCAGTATTAGAACTTGGGTATAGGACAGCATGCAAATGAACTCACCAGCACTTAACAACTATGCATTTATTCTCATTTGTTAAACTAGAAAATTTTGGCCTGTTTATGATAAATTACAATTAGGGCTGTTTTTATAATTAATGGGTATTTTTAAATGAACATGTTAAAGCCCATTGGAAGTCTCTGTGTCTTTTGTCCCACCCTAGCAGGATCAGCAGGATGGACTATTCAGAAGTGGTACTTATTCTTACCAAAGCCCTCAGCAAATGAGCCATGTGTGATTTTGGCAGAGAACAAAAGGTCTCAAGGTTGTTGGTGGCATTTGTGTCACTAGGGATCTACCTGCTCCATTAAAGTCCCTGGAACACATCAGACCTCTGGTATATTCTAGTATGTAAGCTATCAAATCTGCAGAGGCTGAGGAGCACAACTGTTCCACCCTGCTCAGTTTGCTTCCTACCATTTCCACAAATGTTAAAAGTTGACTGTCTTCAACACCCTTGGCTCTGAAAAACAAACTAGGGAAAGAATTTGACAATTTATAGTTGATTTTGACTCTCAGAGTTTTCATAGTTTCAGCTCAAATACATTGCCTAGAGTATATTTATTTTTTCTCAGGTTAAAAAAAAAAAACAGATGCCTAAGGCCACAGAATTCTTTTCTGTGCTTTAGAATTCACAAGTGATGGGTGTACTACATATTTATACCTCCTTTATCCTCATCTTATATATGGGGAAATGGGAGCCTAAGGTTTCCATTGAGCTCTTTCTCAAACTCAAGCCTCCTGCCCCACCCCCACCCCCAAACAGGGCTCTTTCCAGCATGCTTTATCGCTCCCAAGAGTCAAGTTGCTAGAAAATGTGCAGGTAGTGAGATGTATAGAGTAATTTGCTTATATAAAGAGAAATCTGTGAAGCCAGAGATGGTGGCACATGCCTGTAATCCCAGTACTTGGGAGGCAGAGATAGGAGGATTACAGGTTCCAGGCCAGCCTCAGCAACTTATGAGACTGTTTCAAAATAAAAAAGGGTTGAGGGTGTAGCTTGGAGGCAGAATACTCCTGGGTTCAATCCTCAGTATGAGAGAGGGGGGAGGGGAAGGAGAGAAGAGAAGAGAAGAGAAGAGAAGAGAAGAGAAGAGAAGAGAAGAGGAGCTCCATGAAGTTTAAGGGAACAAACATTCCAACGCTCTTATGTAACAGACTACTTACTGAGCTACTCAGTCTCCCAGTGTGTCAGATCTGCTACATTAATAGAGACACAGAGGAGCCCCAAAGAGTTTGGACCTCATAGCCAAAGCAGGGTTTGGCTGCTTTAGACTTGGACTATGCCCCACTGTTCTTTGTATCTGTTATCACTAATATTGACCTAATTGTCAGTGATTTTGTTAAGACCCAACACTCTTAAGCATCTCCATTTGTTTCATTCCTAGATTCTTGATCTTTCTCCCTCCCAACCTCCACCCCTTCAGAGGTCCTGTACTTGAAACTTCCACCCGACTTCTGCCCCACCCTGCCCCTTATCCCAGGATTCAAAATCCAGGCCACCACAGCCAGAGTACTCCCTCTCTCTTGGTCCATCAGTTCCTGTGGAGAAGCATTTCCTTTATATAGAAAGTTCCCCCAAATATATGCAAATCCACATTCACTGAAGTAGATTCTTATCAATCATCCCCTCTGGATCTGAGCTAAGTGTTCATGCCTACCTCCGTGAAATCTCAAAATTAGTAGCTCTTTAGTTAGAAGAGAAAATAAAAGAGATGAAACCTGTGTTATCATGTTATTTTCATATTCAATACCACATAGCTAGACTTTTATGGATCATGATTCGGCCCATTGGACATCTGAATCGTTAGTTCAATAAATATTTACTGAGCACCTACTAGATTTCTGAGAATTCAGCCAAAGTCTACCATTGGAGGGTTCACAGACTGGTAGGTAAGATGGACATATAAGCAGAAGAGTTGTAATATGATAACACATAAAATACGGAAGATTATCAGAGGTTAATGTAATTCATGGAAGCTTCAGAAAAGGCATTCGAGAGAAGACGGGTTTGAAGGATGGTGATTCATTAGTCAGACAAGGCAAGAAACAAAGTCTTAACATAAGGAACATATTGAAAGACAGAAGAATATTTTGCATCCTAAGATAAGGTGGAAGTGGGGTAGTGATAAAAGATGAAGAAAGAAAGGAAGAAAGCAGATCAATATACCAGGCTAAGAACCATAAAGTATATCTTCCAGAAAACTAAGTAGCTGCCAGAGAGACTCTAAATATTTTCTATTTTTATTTTCTTGTTCTTGTTTTACTTTTATTTATTTATTTTGCAGTTCAATGACATAACTAAATTTTCAGTTTGGAAAACCACTTCGAGTCAGTGGACTGCACAAAATACGTTATGTGGTTATGGTAAGAGACTAAACACAGGAAAACAAGATTGAAGATCACGGAAATAGTCTCAGTGAGAAATGAAAGCTTGGATAAAGACACAGCACAAGGATAAAAGATAGAATCAACCTGGTGACCATTTGGCTCTAGGACAGAAGGAAAGAGGAATAATGATGGTTAGGATTCTGTTCAGAGAATGCCACATGGATGTTGCTGCCATCAACTGGAACTTTAAAGCAGAGGAACAAGTTTGGAGACAGCTTGGATGGGGAGTTGAACATATTGAGTCTGAGAAGTTTGTGAAGTAGAGATACCCTACAGATATTTTGATATATGTGTCTGAAATTTCCAGGATTTTCAAGACTAGACATATATGTTTGGAAGTTATAAGTTATTTCTAGTCCTGAAAATTCTGCAAAGTCTTGGGATAATACAAAAATAACCAAAGAAAAAGGTATATACTCATTGCAAAAGAGAGTAGTCAGGAACGTAGTAGGTCATTTAAGGTGTAGGTAAACATAATTTAAAATAAGATGAACAGAGCTAGGGAACCAGGACAGTAAGAGATGAAGGAAGTTCAACAAGGGTAAAGATCAAGAAAGACAAAATAAAAAGAAAAGAGATGCAAAATAGTATAAAATAAAATAGAACCTGGCAATAAATTGTTATCTTTATTTCATTTCTCTTATATCCAGATATGATGTCAAGCCTAAAGTTTGGATGATTACATGAATAGTGATATAATGAATAGAAATATGGAACACAGAGGAAGAATAAATATCTCAGGAGGAAGGCACATCTGTTTTAATTAAGACAGATTCTGAGATGCAACTAGGCTAAGTCTAGTAAGCAGATGAGAAACTATGACAAGTTGTAGAGAAAGGTCAGAGTTGGAAGTAAAATTGGAAATTATCTTCACAAAGATATTATCTGTTCTCGTATCATGGAGGTGCGAAGGAGAGAGAGAGAGAGAGAGAGAGAGAGAGAGAGAGAGAGAGAGAGAGAGAGAGAGAGAGAGAGAGAGAAAACAAGTAGAGAAAGGACCATATATAATCCTCAATTCCACACCCCAGGAACCCCTTTTCAGCAGCCATTTCCCACCCTAACATAGCTGACTTGCTTCCATGAGGTCTGGGGGGCATTCTAAATCCAAACTATAACATACTGTAATGACATTAGGCATTTGCTGAAACCCATAAAACCCATGAACATAAAGAGTGAACCCTAATATAAACTATAAACTTTAGTTAATAATCATGTATAAATATAGGTTCTTCAGTTGCAACAAATATACTACACCAATGTAGGATATTAGTGGGGGGAAAACTAAGGTCAGGAGTGGGAGGAAGGGAGAATATGGGAACTCATATTCTTGTACATCTAATACTGTTATAGAATAGTATTCTAATTAAAAACAAAAACTTAATAAAAGAGAGAATAGAGCTGGGCATGGTAGCACACGCTTGTAATCCCAGTGCTTGGGAGGCTGAGATACAAGAATCACAGGTTTGAGGACAGCCTCAGCTACTTAGTGAGGCTCTCTGAAACTTAGTGGGACCTTGTTTCCAAATAAAGAATAAAAAAAATAGGGCTGGGGGTAAAGCTCAGAGGAATAATACCCCTGGGTTCAATCCCCAGTGCTACAACATAGGCAGCCCTGAAAACATTATGCTAAGTAAAAGGAGTCAATCACAAATTTCACATAGTATATGATTCCATTTATATGAAATATCTAGAATAGACAAATTTATGGAGACAGAAAGTAGATTAGTGGTTGTCTAGGGCTAGAAGGAATTAAGAGGAAATGGAGAGTGATTGCTAATGGGTCTGAGATTTCTTTCTGGGATTTTGAAAAAATTGTAAAAATTTATTGTGATTATGCTAATGGTTGTAGTGCTCTGTGAATATACTAAAAATCACCTTAAATGGGTTATTTGTACAATATGTGTATTATAACTAAATAATGCACTAAAAATGCTAACAAATTTGAAAATCTCAAATATAGATAATTTTATAGGAATATTAGCAAACTGTAATCAAAAATACAAACATGGAAAAATAGGCTGTCAAAGATCATTTCCTCCAATGATTGTTACAATGCCTAAACAGTTTTATGGTAAGTTCTTTCTAATTTACAAGGAACAGACAATTTCCATTCTCTAAAAGTGGTTCCCAGAATAGAGAAAAAAGAATATAAGCCCCATAACTAAAGTTATCCTGATGACAAAATCAGATGAACACACACAAAGAAAACTAGAGTAATATTACATATGTTTATAGACGCAAAAATCCTAAATGAAATGCTAGCAAACCAAATCCACCAAGACACCATAAGCCAAAAGAGGTTATTCCAGGAGTGCAGCTTAATATTAGAAAATCTAGATACATAGCTCATAACAACACTCGACAAGGAATTAACATTTTAAGCTTAAGAGCTAGGTGTGGTGGCACATGCCTATAATCCCAGTATTTAGGAGGCTAAGATAGGAAGATCGCAGGTTCAAGGCCAGTCTGAGCAACTTAGTGAGACTTTATTTCAAAATTTAAAAAACTAAAAGGACTGTTGTTGTAGCTCAGAGATAGAATGCCCCTGGGTTCAATCCCCAGAGAGAGGGAGAGAGGGAGAGAGGGAATAAGCATACAAAAACTTTTTTAAGAAATTAAGAATAAAACCCTATATCATAAAAAAATTGATTAAAATATTTTAAAATTTCATTAGTAATTAATGTAAACTATAAAATAAGATACCAATTACTTGTAGTCAAATTAACAAAATATTTATTGATACAAATTCAGGGGGAAAAGAGTATGCCCATACTCTGCATTCATAATGAGAACTGTTATAGGACCTTTCAGCAATACCCATCAAATGACTTACAATGTGTATACAGGTGAAACCAAGAATTGCAGATATAAGAAACTATTCAAAGGAAACAGTCAAGGGCTCCCACAAAAGACTTAGTCACAGAATATTCATCTTTGTCATTTATAGTAGAGAAAACCAGAAAATAACCTAAATGTCCAATAATAGCATATTGGTTAAATACATCATGATACTTTCATGCAGTGAAATGTTATGTCACCAATGTAGTTATAAAAGAATAATAAACTTAAAAGTATGTTCAGAATACATTAAGTAAAAAAGGTTATGAAGGGGCATATAGAGTATAGAGAAAAGAAGATTGGATGGTTATAATAATAAAGTGTTAATAGTGTTTATTTCCGAATCATAAGAGTATGAATGGCTTTTATGCTCTCCTTTTTAAAGATCTGTGTTTTCTACATGTTTAATAATAAATATGATGACTTACTAAAGAAAAGTACAATAGTGTCTTTTTTGTGTGTGTGTGGTACTGGGGATTGAACGCAGGGACATTCTACCTCTGAGCTACACCCCCAGTCCTATTTTTTTTATTCTTCATTTTGAAACAGGGTTTCATTAAGTTGTGGAGTGCCTCACTAAGTAGCTGAGGCTGGCTGCGAACTCGGATCTTCCAGTTTCAGCCTCCCAAGTACTGGGATTACAAGTGTGCACCACCATGCCTAGCTCATAATAGTGTCTTTTAACATTTATATTCTTTAAGAAGTTCCACTGCTAGAAATTTATCTTAAAAATCAGAAATTTATATAGAGATTTATGTATAAGAACACACATTATTATAATAGCAAAAAGAGACCAATAAAATGTTTAGCAATAACAATTATTTTTTATTATTTTTAGTACTGGGGATTGAACCCAGGGGCAATTTACTTCTGAGCTACACCAACAACACTTTTTTTTTTTTTCGGTACTGGGGATTGAACTCAGGGGCATTCTACCTCCGAGCTATACCCCCAGCCCTATTTTTTTATTCTTTATTTTGAAACCGGGTCTCGCTAAGTTGTGGAGTGCCTCACTAGGTAGCTGAGGCTGGCCTCGAACCCGGATCCTCTGGTCTCAGCCTCCCAAATGCTGGGATTACAAGCGTACGCCACCACGCCCGGCTCCAACAACACTTTTTATTTTGAAACAGGGTCTGGCTATGTTGCTGAGACTGGCCTTGAACCTGCGATCCTCATCTCTCAGCTTCTCAAGTACTAGGATTGCTTGTGTGTACCATTGTGTTCAGCTGCAATAGCAGTTATTAAGTATGATATATCTATAACTATACAATGGATTGCTTGGCCACTATTAACAATCCTGAAGGAACAGAGCACATAAAGACCTAAAGTGAAAAGACTGATTATAAAATAGTAAATATAATACAAAGATAATTTTTAAACTATGTAGAAAAAAAGACTAGAGGGAAATATACCAAAAATGAACATCAACTACAATTCTCTCCAAGCAATAGAACCACAGGTGATTTGCTTATTTTAATCTTCCTCTATTTTCTATAATATACTTTTTTTTTGGTACTGGGGATTGAACTCAGGGGCATTCTTCCTCTGAGCCATACTCCAGCACTATTTTTTATTCTTTATTTTGAAACAGGGTCTCAATAAGTCACAGAGTGCCTCACTAGGTAGCTGAGGCTGGCCGTGAATCTGGATCCTATGATCTCAGCCTCCCAAATGCTGGGATTACAATCATGCGCCACCACACCCGGCTTATTTTCTATAATATACTTTTAAACTCCAGAAAAAAAATCAGTTTGCATTTCATGAGCAAGAAAAATGGTAAAAAATAAAAATAAAAGAAAAAAATTAACAATTATCTCTGCTATTGTTATACTAAAAGTCATTTATATCAGAACATTCTAGCACCAAGTCACTAAGTCCAAGAATTCATCTTGGATAAATGGGAGAACATAGATGAACACAAATCAGATTAATATGTTGTCTGTAATTTTTAAAGTATAAATAGAAAAATTGGGAAATCAACATGTTGAGAGGTTAAGAATTGTTAACTCCAGTTGATAGGAACATAAGTGATGATTACTTTTATGGGTATGATTTTTATATATTTTACTATTTTCCAAAACAGAAGAACAAATGAAAGAGAAAGAAATTAAATAGTTTCAATCCCTGGTGTTAGAGTGGTGCAAGCACATTCAATATTCTGTCTCTAAAACTATGGGAAAGCCTAGTCAGTTCTTGGAATATGAGGGAGCATTCAAGGCCACTAATTTTTCCCCTTGGTCTCCAGGACTGAACACTAGGGGACTGTCATTCGCTGCATGCCAGGGAGCCCCTCACCCTGTGTCAGCAGCCCCACAGATCCAGGTCATAGGCCCCTAAATTTTCAGACCCTCAAAACATGTTAACCTTCCAGTCAGAAGCATTCTCCTCCTTGCCACAGGCCTCTCCTCTAGCTCTTCTGCCATCTAGACTGAGGGATACTGGCGGACTGGACCTGTGGTTCAGCTCAAATCTTGCCTCTGTGCCTTAGAGTATACAGTCAATTAATATCTGTGAGGCTTTGACAAGCAGGCAAAATGAAACAGTGTCTTAGTGCCTGACTTAGGAGTAAAGGAACATGAATATCAGGAACCCAGAAGCCTTTCATCTTCTAGAGAAAGTGCAACCCATCCCAAGGATTGGTCACTTCTTGAATGAGCACAGCTGCAGTAGTTTCATGGCTAAGAATGCCACCTAGAGGAATCAGGTAGGCATAGGCAGTTATGAAAGCAGGTTGAAGCAATAAAAGCTGGTTCAAGCAGACCTTTGGAATAAAAAAAAATATACAAGCCATCACAATAAGTGGAATGGCAGGGACCAAACAAACTGTCAGTGTAAGGACATGGCAGCAACAAGGTCAACATGGCATGAATATATAAACATCTCTGGTGTAATAGGTTTCCTTATTTCAAACGAAAGGACCACATCCTATCTTAGTGCCAAGGGCTTACAAATTAAGCCTGAAGGTCAGGGTTCCTGGTACTTTCTCCAGGTTCCTAAGAATACTGTGGCAGTTTCATAACTTTAAAATTATTCTATGATTTTCAACATTTGTTTATCTTAGTGTATAGATTATTCAATTTGTCTATCATAAGAAAAATATAATGGGAGAAATCTCCTTTGCTAACAGTTCATATAATAAAAGGTATGTAAAAACAACTTTTTTCATTAAAACAAAATAACTATTTAAATATTTGCTCAGAGCCGGGCATGGTGGTGCATGCTTGTAATCCCAGCATTTGGGAGGCTGAGACCGGTGGATCTGGGTTCACGGCCAGCCTCAACTACCTAGTGAGGCACTCCACAACTTAGTGAGACCCTGTTTCAAAATAAAAAATAAAAAATAGAGCTGGGGGTATAGCTTGGAGGTAGAATGCCCCTGAGTTCAATCCCCAATACCAAAAAATAATAATAATAAATAAAATAAATAAATATTTGCTCAGTACCCCCAAGGCACTGGCTAATCTTAGAAAAAAAAAACTTTAATGGCAGAAAAACCAGGTCAAAATTGCATGGTCCTTATCTTTTCCCCTTCAAATATAAGCCAGATAGTTGTTGTTGAACTGAGCATAAGGAAATCTCTTCATTTCTCTAATACAAGATGGATAAGGCCTCACTGCTTAAGCTGTCACAAAGTAGGTCTGAATGCATGTGTGGGTTACATACCTCTGACTTGGTGTGTTTGAAAGGATGCTTTTGTTGTCCATGTGATGCACTGGAAACAGTCATTCTGGGCTTAGAGCTTCATGGAACCACATACACATAGCTTGAGAAGCCCATTCTAAATACGTGTGTTCAAAGGGCAAAGCAAATGATTTTTCTGTTTCAGCTGAGCCAGGAGAGTACTAGCCAATATAGCTACAGAGTCTGTGTGATTCAAGAGGCAATGCTTTACCTGCTTTTAAACATTCATGCAATAAGAGAGCTCTTAATAAAGTTGGATAATATTTGCAGCACCTTTAATCCAACTGTTGCAAGTTTCTGACTGACTCCTCTGTCTTTGCTTGTTCCAGTATGCCCAAACCTATACATTCTAGCCATAATAATACTCTTAGAGTCTAACTCTGGTTATTTCACATTTGTCCTCCAACCCCTGCTCAAATATCTTCAACACTTCCATATTGCCTATTGAAAAAAGTTGAACACCTAACTATGTCAAAGACCTCAAAAACATGGCCCTAAAATACATTTCCATACAAACTTGACATAATTCTACCATCATGAACGTATGCTCTAACCAAACTAATTTTCTCACTGTAAGAATATTAATATATTTTCACCTTTCTTGCAGTGAAAAAACCCATGTCACCCGCAAAAGCCATTAGAATAATTCTCAAATGCTTTAACAAATCCTTTTCCAAAAAAAGGGTATACTCAAATGTGCTATAAGACACAATCTTTGGAAAACCAGATACATGGAGTACAATATAGGAGTTTATACTTCTTAGCACCTAATCTGGGTCATTTTAATGTTTGTTCTGATACTGACTTTTAATGTTTGTTCTGATACACTGCTTTCTCGACATCTCTGCAGATTTGACATTTCATCAGTACTACTTAAAACAACCTTCACTATTGTTTTTGTAAAGTTTACCTACTCCACCCCCAAAATGCTGCAATTTAAAAAACAAAAGTTAATTAAATGAACTTGACTGTGAGAATTTCAGAGCAATTCTGTGAGGCATTTTGAAATCCTATGAGATACCCTGGAATGTCCCAATGATGAAGCTAAGAATCAGTCTTGGCTAATATATTCATCTCTCTATGCTTTATTGTTTCCACCTACAACATGGGAACTAATGATGCACCTACTCTCTCCCAAATTTTCCCAGCTTGGATATTATGAGAACACATATTGCTAGTGCCCATTCTAAATATTACCAACAAAATATGAGATATCATCACATTGCTTGATAACACAGAGACATAAAATTCCTTCAGGCTATGGAAAGACATTGATGCTACTGAAATTATATTTGAAGATCACAATGCTTGGAAAGGTATAGATCTAGCATCCAAACAGAATTGCCCTTGGTAAGGAACTGGACTTTGGGATTAGCTTTAGCATCTGTGAACAAAGCAGTCCCTTTTAAAGTAGGAATGAAAGTTCAGAATTTTGAGAATATAAGATTTCATAATTTCTACTTGGTTCTCAGTTGAAATGTTTCATTCTGCAGAGAGAATAGAAGGGAATCCCTGGGAAGAGAGACTGGAAAAGGAAAAAGGCCCCCTTATCAGGATTGTATTTTGTCCCCCCTCCAAAGCTATTTTGTTTGCAATCACAATTCAGCAAATTATTTATTATTTTGGATAGAATTATTTTATTGCAACTGTCCTGTCTCTAAGAGGTTGAACTTCTCCAAGCCAGAGTCTATGTAAAATCCCAACAATAGACTGTAACTCTAACTATAAATAAGAGTTCTACAAGTTGCCAGAGTCTTAGGATACTGCTTTGCCTCTGGGCTGTAAAAGAAGCCTATCCCCACTGGACTTGGAAATAGTCCAAGTCATTTTAAAGGAAATACAGGCAGGAGTCTGTTATGAACTGAATGTTTGTGCTCCCCTTAAAGTCATATGTTGAAGTCATAATTCCCAATATGATGGTATGAAGAGGTGAGCATTTAGGAGATAATTTTTTCATAAGGGTGGCACAATCATTAATGAAATTTAGCACCGTTATATCAAGAGGCCAAAGAGTTAGCTCACTCTCTGCCACATGAGCACAAAAAAGACAGCAGTCTTGAAACCATGTCCCTTACCAGAACATGACCATCTGGCACCCTGATCTCAGACTTCCAGCCTCTAGAACTCTGAGAAATAAATTTCTCTTGTTCATAAGTGCTACTGTTTGAATGTTTATCTCAAAAGTGCACGTGTTTGAAACTTAATTTTTCAATGCAACAGTATTGGGAGGTGGAGTCTAATGGGAGATTCATAGGTCACAAGGGTTTTCCCCTTCTGAATGGATTAATTCCATTCTCAAGGAATAGGTTTGTTCTTGTGAGAGTGGGTTGTTACAAAAGTGAGTTTAGCACGTTCAGCTCTCTCTTGCTGGATTACTTTCGTGGTTTCACTTTATGCCATGTTATGATACAGCATACCAGATGCCATGACCATGCCCTTGGATTTCCCAGCCTCCAGAACTGTGAGCCTGATAAACTTATTTTCTCTGTAAATCACCCAGTCTTTTGTATTGTTATAGCAACAGAAAACATACTAAGGCAATAAGCCACCCAGGTTATATTACTTTATTATAGCATCTCCAACTGACTAAGGTATAACCCAAGAATTGAATATCTATTTGAGAGGCAGAAAAGATCCCTAAAGATCATTTGTTGTAGCCTTTAGTAAACAGCAAAGTGATTGTGCTAATTTTCTGTAGTCCCAGGGTTAAGAAGGTATCACTTGGTAATCTCAGTAATCTGTTGGTAATCACTTGGTAAAATAGCTAATGTGAGGTAAATTACACACATTGCACTTTCTCAAATAAGATGACTAAGCCAGGCGTAGTGGTGTACACTGTAATCCCAGCACTTGTGAAGCTGAGATAGGAGGATCACAGGTTCAAGGGCAGCCTCAGCCAACTTAGCAAAACCCTGTTTCCAAATAAAAATAAAATAGGGCTGATGATGTAGCTTGGGGGTAGAATGCCCCTCAGTTCAATCTTCAGCACAACACACACACACACACACACACACACACACACACACACACACACAAGCACACACACAATGACTAATTAACTTATTAAGATCCAATGACTATTTTTGTATACAATAAAAGGGGCTAGTATAAATTAGTTGTTACTTAATGTGAAAGTGTTAAACAGTCCCTCACAATTTTTAAGTGTTTCTGCTTCCCCACTCTGTTAAGCAGCTACTTAACTTGCAAGGCCTCAGCTTGTACCTAGAATCATGGGCGACTTTGATTTTTCAGAGGAAGAAACATATTTAAAAGACACAAAATACACATTGGAGGAATGGACTGGTGCTTGGTTTCCTCCGGGAATCTCCATGTGTTTAGATTAAACTAAGACCATTCTCAGAGCTGACTAGATATCCCAAAACAAGGCTGCAAGTCTCCTGGCAAAACCAAACGCACAGCTTCCTCAGATACAGGGAACCAGAAGATTCAGATCTCCCAGAACTCAGGGTATGAGCTGGCAGACAAGTACAAAGGAAAGCTCTGTCATCTCTGAAGGAACTCTCTATGCAGAAGCTAACAAGTCATCTTCATAAGATATTGAAAAGAAGATAGCTACATTGGGTGATATGCAGGATTAAATGTCTTCCAGACCTTAAACACAGGAGTTATTACCAAGGAGGAAACAGCGATCATGTGGATCCCTGACCAATATGCTGCACTTTTACTATGCTGAAATTTACTAATGACTTTCTCCCTACCCCATTACATCTGATTCTTCAAAATATCTTATAAAGCCAATGTTGATGGAGTAATTTTATAATTCAAGAAATTTATGCATGAAGAGGTGAGTGAGTGACACAGGTTCATGCAACTGGTGAGTAAGTAGAGCTGAGATCCAAGCACTCCCTTTCATGACACTACAGAGCCTGTGAACAGAAAACAGTTCTCAGTTTTTTGTTACTCTATCATGATTTCTGGGGAGCCTCAAAGAAGCAGACATTGTAGAAAATACAGTGTAATCTCTTGAAATCTTTTTGCACAGCTGTGGAATATACAGTCAAGGATGTCTCCAGCACTGTGGAAGAAAGCACAATAATAAGTAGAGCTGATTCTATTCTTGAGGTACTTCCTCTTTTCTGGTAAATTCTTCAGTATGGAATTCTCTATTTCCAAAAAGTGACATTTCTCTTGTGATTTATTGCCTGTGTCTATGTCCAAGTCCCTGAAAAATATACAGATGATTATTTGTCTTTTATTAGAACAATAACCTACCAAAAGGAAATATTGTGATTAGCCTTTCTGTAGGCTTCAAAATAACCAGATAGTAGTAATGTCTCATTCACTCATACTCTAAAAGTATAGAAGCTAGGATTAATTTCTGTCTTTGAGGTATCCATGAGAAACTAGTTTTCAAGAGTAATTAATCTTATATTAATTTATGATTCCTTCCCTTTTCCACCCTAAAACAGAGTTCAAGTAAATCATGCAGTAATGTAATAAAGTCTTTCTCAGTCTTGGTCATGTATTCATCTTTGAGAGTATTTTTGAATAGCAGTGATGAGTTTATCTTAAAAAGAATTTCTTAAAATATCTTCCTTCTTCAGCAGGTACTAGGTATTCCTATTTTCTTTGTACCATCAACACAGAGAATTACAAATAGATCACAGGAAAACAAACAATCTCTTCTGAGGGTAGGGCCCCCATAAACACCTAGCAGAAGCAAGTATGTGTTACCTATCTCTAAGACTAAGAACTATTTTCTTTAGTCTCTACCATCCTACATAAGATACTTGGCTTCAAACAAAGAATCAAGATATACAAAGTAGTGAGAAAAATCACAGTCCCAAAAAACAAAGCAATCATCAGAAACAGAATTTAATATGACACAGAGAGTAGGGGGTATAAGAAATATAATTTTAAATATTTATGATAAATATGTCAAAGGCTCTAATAGAAAAGATGAACATCATGCAAGATCAGCAGGTAATTGAAGCAGTAAAATGGAAATCCTAACAAAGAACTAAATGGAAATGCTGAAAATGAAAAAATTCAATAACAGAGGTACATAATATCCTAAATAAGCTCACAGGTGGTTGTAAAACAGCCACTGAATCAGTGAATGTGAATATGAGTAAACACAAATTACTAAAATTGAAACATAAGAGAGAAAATTATAAGTAAAAACAGAAAGGTATTCTAAGATGATAAGTCAGTCTAATATGAGTATAACTGAAATTCCAGAAGGAAGGGGATATGAGAGACAATTTATATTATTTTATTATTTAATTTATGAAGACTTAATGGGTAAGAATTCCCCAATGCGGATGCTAGGGAGAAGATGGGGCATAAGAGGGTCTTCAGATGGAAAAGGAGAGACCCTCCATAAACAAAGAAGTTGATTTAACCGAAAGGGATTGACGGGAGGGGGGCGGGGACACCCTAAGTGAGTAACCAAGGTTACTCACTAAATTGAACCTGAGAGGGAGGGAGGGCGAGGGAGCGGGGTGGGAATTGGGGAAGGGGTCAAATGAGAAATGTGGGCACATATTTTCAATTTGTACCTAACAAAGATGTATGCTTACAATGTACGAATAATAATAATAAAAAAAAACTATATACACCAGCTGGCACTTGGGAGCATGTCCCAGGGCCCCACCTCAGTTCCCTGCCACCAGCCGGCTGATCGGCTGATGTGCCCGTGGGCAGTGCTGGTGGGGTCAGCCAGGTATACAGCAGCACTACTTTTCATAGCTTCCCTTGTAATTATATGTAGATATGAAATTAAATTTTATAAAGTAGAATGGATGTGTTTGTTACTTTTATATTCAGGTTTTGAGAAACAGAAATGTCCCCACTGAATTTTTCCGTGTGTACCCCTTGGATATTGATGATAACAAAATTGTAAGAGATAGCAGGGCGTGATGGCGCGCGCTTGTAATCCCAGTACTTGGGAGGCTGAGACAGGAGAATCTGGGTTCACGGCCAGCCTCAGCTACTTAGTGAGGCCCTCTGCAACCTAGTGAGACCCTGTTTCAAAATAAAGAATAAAAAATCGGACTGGGGGTGTAGCTCAGGGGTAGAATGCCCCTGGGTTCAACCTCTAGTATCGAAAAAAAAATTGTAAGAGATGGCAGGATCACAAGGTAGAAGGAGCCTGAACTAGTCCACTTTCAATCAGTTTTTAGAAAATAAAAGTTGAAATCTAATATAGTTTATAAAATTATCATTCATCGATGGAACTAAGGTATATGTATATTGTATATGCTTGAATGGTGTCATATGTTGTGGGTGCTCAATAAATGTATGAAACAGAAAATATATGTATATGTATACACCAACCTATAGATGTGAGAAGTTTAGAGCCCCCAATGAACCATCCCTAGGTACATCATATTCAATCTTCTGAAAATAAAGCATAGGAAAAAAATCTTGAAAGCAATCTGTATTAGACAGTTTTGCATCACTACAATGAAATGCCTGAGGCACACTAACTATAAAAATAAGAGGTTTGCTTAGTTCACAGTTTGGAGATTCAAAGACAAGATTCTGACATTTTTTTCAGTTCTGGTGAGGAAACATCCTGGCAGCATCACAAAATGTGGAGGTGATGGTGGGAGCATGTGTGAGAAAGAAGCAATGACTTGACTAACAGAAGTTAGAGAACATTGTGGGGCCAGGCTTAGGCTTTTATAACAAGCCACTTTGTGAGAATGTCATGCTTTGGATCTGAAATATCCCCTTAAAGCACGTGTATTAAAGGTTTGGTCTCCAGGGCAGCAGTGGTCAGAAGTGGGGCCTTTGGGAGGTGATTGGATCAAGAGAACTCTGACCTTATCAGTGGTTTGATCCATTGCTGGAATCATAACAATGGCTATGCGCTATCCGGGGTGGTGGAAATTTTAGTAGGTGGAACTTAGTTGGAGGAAGCAGATTATTGGGAGTGTACTTTGGAGAGTGTATTCTGTTCTCAAACCCTCCCCTCTCTCTTTTAGCTTTGTGGCTACCATGAAGTGAGCAAATTTCCTATTCCATGTAATTCTCCCAAAACTACTGGAGCAATTTTTTTTTTTTTTTTTTTTTTTTTTTGGCGGTACTGGGGATTGAACTCAGGGGCATTCTACCTCTGAGCTATACCCCCAGCCCTATTTTTTATTCTTTATTTTGAAACAGAGTCTCCCTAAGTTTCGCAGTGCCTCAGTAGGTAGCTGAGGCTGGACAAGAACCCCGACCCTCCAGTCTCAGCCTCCCAAATGCTGGGATTACAAGTGTGCGCCACCACATCCAGCTTCTACTGGAGCAATTGATCATGGACTGAAACCTCTGAAACTATGAGCCAAAATAAATTTTGCTTCCTTTTCTTTTTGTGTGTGTGTGTGTGTGTGTGTGTGTGGTGTGTGGTACAGGGAATTGAACCCAGAGGTATTCTACCTTTGAGCTACACCCCCAATCTGATTTTATTTTTTATTTGGAAACAGGGTTCCGCTAGGTTGATGAGAGCCTCACTACTTGCTGAGGCTGTCCTCGAACCTGTGATCCTCCTGTCTCAGCCTCCCAAGGACTGGGGTTACAGACGTATGCCACCATGCCCGGCCTTGCTTCCTTTTAAGTTGGAAATAAATTTAAGAAGACATTTGAAGGTAGAAAGACATCCCATATTCATGGGTTGGGAAAATTTAATATTGTTAGAATGGCCATAATAATGAACAAGATCTATGTATTCAATGTAAACCCCACCAAAATACTAATATAATTATTTACAGAAATAGAAAAAATAATAATCCTAAAATTCATATGGAAGCACAAAAGACCTTGAATTGCCAAAGCAATTCTGAGCTAGAGGTATCACAAAACATGATTTTAAAATATACTACTGAGCCAGAGTAACAAAACCAGCATGGTATTGTCGTAAAAACAGACACATAGATCAATGGAATAGAATAAAGGGCCCATAAATAATTCCACACATCTACAGCCATTTGATTCTCAACAAAGGTGCCAAAAGACACATTGAAGAAAAACAGCCTTTTTAAATTTTTAATTATTTTATTGGTGCATTGTATCATACATTGTTGTGAGTTACAAACTGGTAGAGACATACATGCACACAGGTGAAAAACATCCTTTTAAATAGTGCTGGGAGAACGAGTTATTCACATGTAGTAGATTAAAAATAGATCATTATCTCTCATCCTGTACAAAAATCAACTCAAAATGGATCAGAGCCTCTAATGTAAGACCTAAAACTTTGAAAGTAAAAGAGGAAAACAAAGAAGCAACACATCAAGATACTGACACATGCAACAATTTCCTCAGTAGAACACTATCTCAGGAAATAAAAGCAAGAACTGAGAAATGGGATTATACCAAATTAAAAAGCATTTGCACAGCAAAAAATTACAATCATCAGAGTGAAGAAGCAACTTACAAAATGGAAGAAAATCTTTGCCAGTTTTTATATGACGGAGGATTAATATCCAGAATATATAAATAACTCAAAGACTTAGCAAAATAATATGTAATCCAATCAATAAAATGGGCAACTAACCTGAACAGATACTTCTTAAAAGAAGTACAAATGACCAATAAATATATGAAAAATGCTCAATCTTTAATCAGGAAATGCAAATCAAATCCACATTGATATTATGTCTCATCCCAGTAAGAATGGTTATTATAAAATATAAGTGTTGGTAAAGATGTGGAGAAAAAGGAACATTTATACACTGTTAGTAGGAATATAAATTAGAACAGGCACTATGGAAGACAGTATGGATGTTCCTCAAATAACTAAAAATAGAACTACCATATAATCTAGCTATAATACTCCTTGATATACACCCAAAGGCAATGAAGTCAACATACAAAAAAGATACCTGCATAACTATCTTTATTATGACAATATTCACCAAGATATGGAATGAGCCTAGGTGCCTATCAACAGATGAGTGTATAAAAAGTATTATACACACACACACACACACACACACACACACACACAAAAAAAAATAGAGTAATTTTCCACCATAATGAAGAATGAAATCATATCAGTTGCAGAAAAAATGGATGGAACTGAAGAACATCATGGTTAGTAAAATAAGACATACATAGAAAGACAAGTATCACATGTTTTCTCTCATATGTGGAAACAAAAACAAATCACCTGCAAATAGACTGGAAAAGAGACTATTAGGGAAAGGGATTAAGGGACTGGCGAGAGGGGCAAGGATAAAAGAGGATTATAGGGAGAGTGGATATGATCAAAGCACAACACATGCATGTACAGAATGACACAAATGAAATCCATGAATTTATATTATCGAGTTAACAATCATAATAAAATTAAAATAAAAACAGTGCAGTGGATTAATGCACAGATTCTGGCCAGAGAATCCTAGCTATGCACATACTACTTATGTGCCTTGATCAATTATTCATTTTGTTCTGAGCTGTGGCTTCTGCAGTTTTAAACAGCCAAGATTCTCACATCTATCCTACAGAATTGCATACTTAGGTATTAAGTGTGTAATGTGCTTAGCACAGGACTGGACATTAAAAGTATCTATAAGCATTATGAAAATAATAATAATAATTTAAATAAAATCATTGGACTCATAGAAACAAAGAAGAGAATGATGGTTGCCTGGAGCTTGGAGGAGGGGGAAATGGAGATTTCTCAATGGGAATATATTTTCAGTCATATGGAATGAAAAAGTTCTAGAGATCTGCTGTACAACATAGTACCTATAATTAACAATATAATGCTGTGCACTTCAAAATTGTTATGCCTCATGTTAAGGATTCACACCACAAAAACTAAACAAATTCAAAAAGACATAAGGAAACTTGTGGTTGGATATGTTTATTATCTTTAGTGTGGTGATGGTATCACAGGCATATGCATATGTCAAACTCATCAAATCATATATATTAAACATATGACATCTTATTGTATATTTATTATACTTCAATAAGGCTACTTTTTCAAAAAAATGTGAATTTTATTTTTTTAAAATGGGCATCAATGGTAAAGTTACCATCATTCACATACTTCTAAGCATATTAGTTGTTTCCCATATGGTTTTTTTGGTCATGAAGATACTTGGAGTAAATGAAGTTAGATGCAATTGTAGGAAACGAATGCAAAGGTCAAGGTACAATATAAAGCCTCAAAATTTTTATGTGTTTTTATTTAATTTCCCTTCATATTATCTAGCTTAGTCATTAGGACTATTAAAAATAATGATAATTTTTTAAATGTGGAAATTTTACTTAAATGAATTTCACATGGGTCCAAGAAGTATATGTCATATTGCCACATTTCTGTCCATTAAAAATAAACATATCTGGTCTTTCCCCCCTCCCAGCATTTCTTAAGACCTTTCAATAAAGCTATTTTATTTTTATATGCCATTATTATTATTATTATTATTATTATTATTATTTTCTTCAGCACATATTTTTATACATTTCTTGAGTACAACAGGGTTACATAGACATTTATGACATATCAATCATTGTCAGAACACAAATAGCACCACTTCTTCATTTTACATGTATAGCCCACATTCTTAACAAAGCCTGGTAAAGTAAACTTTCTAGTCATAAAATCATAATGCTTTAGGATCATATATTTACTTTCTAAAAAGTGGGAGGGTCTTTCATCTACGCATCCTAGGAGCAATCTCCAGACTTTGAGACGCCAAGTAGACATAGCAGAAGAGTCAGTATAATTGCTCATATATGCAGATAGCAACTGCCAGGGGGGAGAGGGCCCAGCTAGGCTCCTACAACTCCCCCATTTTTATTTTAAAATGCACTAAGGACTGTGCCTGTCTTAGGTCGTTTCCTATCAGGTGCTTAATCTTACCTATCATGGGGTCTCGATGAGTCATTCACCGAGCCCTGTCTTAGGTTGATATTGCCCTGGGAAAATCGTACCCGTCATTGACTACTAGGTCCTGTGCGAGGCAGTGCTTGCATTTTTATTCCATGTAAATCTGCTCATATAGTAACATAGGCATTGATCACAAGTTGTACAACTAGTGGTAGAATGCATAAGCCTAGAATGACTATTGCTGATAACCCGATAACTCCTCCCAGCAAGGAGGTAGACGAGGGCCAGGTAGGTACCAAGGCTTGAAGCCGATCTACAAATATCTTAGCTGTTTCTGCCACTTTAATAGAGATGGGCTCCCAATTATGTAGATCAAAAATCTCCTGGTGTAACTTTTAAAAAATCCTTTTTTTTTCATCTTTTCCTTTTTGGTGCATTGTAATCACACATCTTTGTTAGGTACAAGCTACTATAGGTAAAGACATCCATGCCCACATTTCTCATTTAACCCTTCCCCAATCCCGCCCCACTCCTTCCTCCTACCTCTTTCTCAAGGTCAGTTTAGTGATTGACTTTGATGTGTTCATGAAAGGACATCATGTTCATTAGGGTGTCCTCCCTCCCCCCATCACTGTCTGTTAAGTCAACTTCTTTGTTCACCTAAAACTTTTACTTCTTCATCTGGAGTCCCTCTTATGTACCTTTTTCTACCTAGCTTCCACATATTACGGAGAGCGTTCGGTTTTTAACTTTTTGTGACTGACTAATCTCACTTAACATAATGTTTTCCAGTTCCATCCATTTCCTTGCAAATAACATGATTTTGTTCTTCTTTATGGCTGAGTAAAATTCCATTGTGTACATATCCCATAGTTTTGTAATCCATTTATCTGTCGATGGACATCTTGGCTGGTTCCATAGTTTGGCAATTGAAAACTGTGCAGCTACAAACATAGATACACATGCGTTGGTCTGATAGTTTGGTTTCCATTCTTTTGGGTAGATACCCAGAAGAGGTATTGCTGGATCATATGGTAGGATCATTCCCATTCGTCTGAGGATCCTCCATACTGTTTTCCAAAGTGGTTGCATTGATTTGCAATCCCACCAACAATGTATTAGGGTTCCCACTTCTCCACACCCTCGCCAGCATTTGTTATTGTTTCTGTTCTTGATGGTTGCCATTCTGATTGGAGTTAGGTGAAATCTCAAGATAGTTTTTGCAGCAGGCCAGCTGCTGCCTCAGTTTCTTTTTCTGCCGATCTCGACTGGGAGCTGAAAATAAGACAAAAACAATACGGCGCCACATCACACACGCACACAGACACACACCTTGCAAGGGGAACAAATGTTCAACTTTATTGAGCAACCTTTGTGAAATAAATACTGAGGGCTGACCTTGAGTACCCTCACAGATCAATCAGGTTTTGGAGAAGCATTTGTTATTCACATTTTATCTAAATGGGGGAAAACAAAGGCACGGGCATGGGTCAAAAACCTTGAAGCACTTGATTTTAGGGAAGTTACAACTTTACTATCCTCAGGGTAGGGCAACAGGCACTCACAGGAACTGGCTGAATTTTAATTGCCCAAAGTAGCTATCTTAGCTCCTCATGTCTTTTTGCTTTTTATATAAATCTTTTTGCTCCCCACAAGTTTTGATTTGCATTTCTCTGATTGCCAATGAGGTGGAAGATTTCCTCATACATTTACTGGCCGTTTGTATTTCTTCTTTTGTGAAGAAGTGTCTATTTAGATTCTTTGCCCATTTTTTGATTTTTTTTTTTTTGCAGTACTGGGGATTGAACTCAGGGGCATTCTACCTCCGAGCTATACCCTCAGCCCTATTTTTTACTCTTTATCTTGAAACCATGTCTCACTAAGTTGCAGAGTGCCTCACTAGGTAGCTGAGGCTGGCCATGAAACTGGATCCTCCAGTCTCAGCCTCCCGCATGCTGGGATTAAAAGTGTCCGCCACCATGCCCGGCTGGGTTATTTGTTTTCTTAGCTCTGAGTTTCTTTAGTTCTCTGTATATCCTAGATATTAGTCCTCTATCAGAAGAGTAGCTGGCAAAAATTTCCTCCCACTGTATGGACTCACTGTTGAGGTTCTTGATAGTTTCCTTTGCTGTGTAGAAGTTCTTCCGTTTAATGCAATCCCATGTATTGATCTTCCTTTAGATTGCTTGTGCTTTTGAGGTCTTGTTGAGGAAGTTTTTACCTGTGCCTATGAGTTGAAGTGTTGGGCCTATGCCCTCTTCAAGTACCTGCAAGGTCTCTGGCCTGACTTCTAGCTCTTTGATCCACCTGGAATTGACTCTTGTGCAGGGTGAGAAAGTGGGGTTTATTTCAATTTTAATGCACATGGTTAACCAGTTTTGCCAACACCAACTGTTAAAGAGGCTATCTTTTTTCCAGTGTATGTTTTTGGCTCCTTTGTCAAAAATCAGTAGACCTTAAGCACGTGGGTTTGTTTCTGAATCTTCCATTCTGCTCCATTGGTCTGTGTGTCTATTTTTGTGCCAATACCATGCTGTTTTTATTACTGTGGCTTTGTAGTAAAGTTCTATGTCAGGTATTGTGATACCTCCTGCATGGTTCTTGTTACTAAGAACTACTTGGGCTATCCTGGGGTTTTTGTTGTTCCAAATGAATTTAAGGACTGATTTTTCTATGTCTGTGAGGAGTGACCTTGGTAATTTCATGAGTATTGCATTGAATTTGTAGATTACTTTTGGGAGGATGGCCATTTTGATGATATTTATTCTGCCTATCCAAGAGCATCTTCTAAGATCTCCGTCCATTTCTTTTTTCAGCTTTTTGTAGTTTTCCTTATAGAGGTCTTTTACCTCTTTGGTTAGGTTTATCCCTAAGTATTTTATATTTGTGGGTGCTATTGTGGGTGGGATTGTTTTCTGGATTTCATTTTCAGTGGTTTTATGGTTGGCATACAGAAAAGCTTCCGATTTTTTAAGATTGATTTTGTATCCAGACACTTTGCTGAATTTGTTGATCAGTTCTATAAGTTTTTTGGCTGACTTTGTTGGGTTTTCTAGGTATAATATCATGTCATCTGCAAAGAGGGATAGTTTTATTTCTTCTTTCCCTATTTTTACCCCTTTGATTTCCTTCTTTTGCCTTATTGCTCTGGCTAGAGTCTCAAGTACTATGTTGAACAGAAGAGGTCATAATGGACATCCTTGTCTTGTTCCTGTTTTTAGTGGGAAGTCTTGCAGTTTTTCTCCATTTAATGATATTGGCTGTATATTGTATATAGCCTCTATGATTTTGAGGTATGTTCCTTCTATTCTGATTCTCTGCAGTGCATGAATGTGTGTTGGATCTTGTCAAATGCTTTTTTAGCATCGATTGAGATGATCATGTGATTTTTGTCTTTGATTCTGTTTATGTGGTGAATTACATGGATTGTTTTTCGGATGTTGAACCGACCTTGCATTGCTGGGATGAACCCAACTTGGTCATGGTGGATAATTTTCTTGATGTGGTTTTGAATGAGCATGGCTAGTATTTTGTTTAGCAGTTTTGCATCTAGGTACATGAGTGATATAGGCCTATAGTTTTCTTTTCTTGACCTGTCTTTATTTGGCTTTGGTATTAATGTGATGTTGGCTTCATAGATAGTGTTTGGGAGGGTCCCGTTTCTTTCTATTTCACAGAATAGTTTGAGGAGTATTGGGATTAGCTCTTCCATAAATGTTTTATAAAATTCACTTGGAACACCATCTGGCCCTGGGCTTTTGTTTGATGGTAAACTTTTTATTGATGTTTCTATTTCTTTGATTTTTATTGGCTGACTTAAGTTTTCTATATCTTCTTGACTCAATTTAGGAGGATTGTATGTGACTTCTAGATTTTCCATTTTTTTTGGATTATAGTTTTTCAAAATAGTTTCTGATGATCCTCTGTATTTCCACACTGTCAGTGTTAATATCACCTTTTTCATCTCTTATTTTGGTAATTTGGGTTGATTCCCTCTTTCTTTTGGTTACGTTGGCCAATAGATTATCTATCTTGTTTATTTTTTCAAGAAACCAGTTTTTGGTTTTGTTGATTTTCTGTATTGTTTTTTTATTCTCTATTTCATTAATTTCTGCTCTGATTTTAATGATATCCTGTCTTCTACTGGCTTTGGGGTTGGACTGTTCTTGTTTTTCAAGGGCTTTGAGCTGTGTCATTAGGTCATTTATTTGGTGAGTTTCTGTTCCTCTTATATGGGCACTCAGTGCTATAAATTTTCCTCTTCGTACTGCCTTTAAGGTGTCCCAGAGGTTTTGATATGTTGTGTCTCTGTTTTCCTTGGTTTCTAGGAATTTTTCAATTTCCCCCCTTACTTCTTCTATGACCCATTCCACATTCAACAATGTGGTGTTCAGTCTCCATGTGTTTACATGGTTACTCTGGGTCTTCTTAGAGTTGATTTCTAGTTTCACTCCATTGTGGTCTGAAAAGATGCAGGGAATTATGTTACATTTTTTGAATTTGCCAGTGCTCTCTTTGTGGCCCAGAATGTGTTCTATTTTGGAGAAGGTTCCACGTGCTGCTGAGAAAAATGTGAATTCAGCTGTAGTTGGGTGAAATATTCTGTATGTGTCTAACAGGTCCCATGTGGTTTATGGTATTATCTAGGTCTGAAGCATCTTTACTGACCTTTATTTTTGAAGATTGGTGTAGTGATGTGAGAGGAGTATTGAAGTTTCCTAGTATTAGTGTATTGGGATCTATGTGTGATTTTATACCTTGCAGAGTTCGTTTTATGAAAGTACCTGCACCTATGTTTGGGGCATAGATGTTGATAATTGTTATTTCCTCTTGCTGTATTGTTCCTTTCACTAGTAAAAAGTGACCTTCTTTGTCTCTTTTGATGAGCTTAGGCTTGAAATCTAATTTATCCGATATCATAGTTGCTACTCTACTCCTGCTTATCTTCGAGTTCCATTGGCATGAATTACCTTATTCCAGTCCTTCACCTTTAGTTTGTGGGAATCTTTGCTTGTAAGGTGTGTTTCTTGTAGGCAGCATATAGATGGATTCTGGGTTTTGATCTATTTTGCCACCTTGTGCCTTTTTATTGGGGAGTTGAGACCATTTATATGCAGTGTGAGTATTGAGAAATGATTTTTAATTCCTAAC
Source organism: Graphiurus murinus (assembly GCA_004027655.1). NCBI lineage: Eukaryota > Metazoa > Chordata > Mammalia > Rodentia > Gliridae > Graphiurus > Graphiurus murinus. Next base: position 66,003 of record PVLC010003704.1, read on the forward strand.
ATTTTGGGTTTTGACTTCTGTTTGCAGTAGTGTTTGTTCTTCTTTGCTTAGTTCTATGCTTACTGGAAATTATTGTTTCTCTGGTTCTGATGTTTACTTGCTAGTTCTTCTTTGTAGTTAATCTCTTTGAGTATTCTCTCTAGTGCTGGTTTGGAAGACATGAATGCTTTCAGTTTCTATTTGTCATGGAAGGTTTTTATATCCCCATCAATTGTCAATTTTGAGAGAGAGTTTTGGTGGGTAGGAGAATCTTGGCTGCAAGTTATTTTCTTTCAACGTTTGGAATATGTTACTCCAGCCCCTCCTGGCTTTCATGACTTGGTTTGGGAGGTCTGGAGTGATTCTAATTGGTTTGCCTCTAAATGTCACTTGGCCTTTTACTTTTGTTGCCTTTAGAATTCTTTCCTTAGCTTCTACATTAGTCATCTTGATTATTATGTGGCGTGGTGAATCTCTTCTTTGTTCTTGTCTGAAGGGGGTTCTATATGTTTCCTGCACGTGTCTGTCAATTTCTCTATGTTTGGAAAATTCTCTTATATTACTTCATTGAATAGGTTGTTTATCCCATTAGTTTCAACTGCTAATCCCTCTTCTATGCCTATTATTCTTAGGTTAGCTCTTTTAAAATTGGCCCAGATTTCATCCATGTTGGATTCATACTGTTGAATTTTTTTTCTAGATTATGTATAATGGATTCATTTTTGGAATGGTCATCTTCTAGGAGTGATATTCTGTTTTCCATGAGGTCTAATCTATTCTTTATAGTTTGTATTGATGCCTTCACTTCTATTATTGCATCTTTCACTTCCCTCAAGGCTTCACTATGATTCCTGCTCAGGGTGTCAGATTCTTTTTTTTTATTTGTTCTTTTATTCCTTTCCAGTTCTTTCTGCATTCTTTATGGAAGTTTTGTATCATTTCTATTATTAAAGACCTGAATTAATCTTTTGGTAAGCTCTGCCATTCAGTGTCATTGAGTTCTGTTACTGTGGGGTTGTGTTGGCTCATTGTTTCTTTGGTATTTCTTCTTCTCATGGTTTCCCTGTTTTTATATTTATAACTTTGCTGCTCTTGCACACTTTCTCCGAGTTTATAGGTTTCTTATTTTTATTTTCTCTCTGTGAATGGTAGCTTGTACTGAGTTGCAGTTACTCTGGTATTTCTTCTGCCTGCTCTATTGGTGTCTTTGGTGGGTTTCAGGTTTTGACTTGTAGGGTCTAGCAAAAGCTAACAAAGCAACCAATCCTCCGAACAAACATACATAAATCAAAGCAATGCAAAGTGAAAACAGAGTAAAAATGAAACAAAACAAAGCAATAAACCTAGAAAACAAGAAACATCAGCAAGAAGCAAAATAAAAATCCCTGCAAGTTTGTAAGAACAGACTTGATTTGTCCTCTGCAGATCTTTTGGGTAGATCTCTGTTGCTGTGGGCGGCCGACAAAATGGCGGCTATTACTGCCGTGCTCGCGCCGGCTCCCCCTTTCTCCCTGGTCTGCTCTCTAGATTCCGACCAACTGCCCCTGTTGCTTTACTCACTTTTATGCTGCTTTGCTTCTCTTTCCTTCTGTCAAGAAGCTGATCCTGCGGCAGTTTTGATTCAAGCTCTGCAGGGCCATTATCTCTGCTCGGCTCTGTAGGGACAGGTGAGCTGGGATGGCCCTGCGCGGGCTAAAGTTGGTCGTACCATGTGTTCTGGTCTCTGTCGAAGGTGCCTCGATATGCTGCCTGGCTAGGATGAGGAGTTCAGGAGTCGCTCACTCCACCTCTGGTCAGTGGGGATGCAGGGGGTTGTTGTATATTTCTTTGTCAGTAGACCCCACATCGGGGGCTGGCTCAATGTCAGCTTCCGCTCAGCGGCGTGGTGCCGTGGCCACGGAGACGGGCTTCTTTGATCTCCCTAGTTGGCCTTCCGGATTCTGATCAGCTGTAATTCAGTTTTCATAGTGTTTTTCACCCTTTTGTTGCTTTTTTTCTTCTGTCAAAAAGCTGCTTCCACTATTGATTTGAATCGAGCTCACAGAGCCTCTTGAGACGTGTTTCGCTCTGTCGCCATCTTCCTGGAAGTCCCTCAATAAAGCTATTTTAAAAAGAAAAAAGAAAAAGAAAATGAACATACACATAAGCTTCAAACTTTAACTCAAAATGGATTAGAGACTGACATGTAAAACGTAAAACTATAAGACTGTAAACACACACACACACACACGAGAAAATCTTCAGACTAAAAATTAGGTAAAGAGTTCTTATGCTAGACATTAAAAGCATGACCTTGCTGGTGTGGTGGCACATGCCTGTAATCCCATTACTTAGGAGGCTGAAACAGAAGGAAACTCAGTGAAACTTTCAGCAACCTAGCCAGACTCTGTTTTAAAACAAAGAATTAAAAGGGCTGGGGGTGTATCTCTGAGGTAGAATGCCCCTGGGTTCAATCCCTAGTAATACACACACACACACACACACACACACACACACACACACACACACACACACACACCATGATCCAAAAAGAGAAAAAAAATGATAAATTGTGCTTCATAAAATTTACTTATTTACTGGTACTGGGGATTGAACCCAGGAGTATTCTACCTCTGAGATACACCACCAGCCCTTTTTTTAAAAAATCATGAAGCAGGGGCTCACTAAGTTGCTGAGTCTGGCCTTGAACCTATAATCTTCTAGTCTTAGACTCCCAAGTATAACATAATCAAATTTAAAAACCTTTTGCTTTGTGAAAGCCTCTCAGAGAGGTGAAAAGACAAATATAGCCTGGGAGGAAACAAAGGTCGTGTGTCTAGAATATGTAAAGAATTCTCAAAACTCAACATCAAGCCGGGCGTGGTGGCGCACGCTTGTAATCCCAGCATTCGGGAGGCTGAAACCGGAGGATCTGGGTTCGCGGCCAGCCTCAGCTACCTAGTGAGGCACTCCGCAACTTAGTGAGACTCAGTTTCAAAATAAAGAATAAAAAATAGGGCTGGGGGTACAGCTCGGAGGTAGAATGCCCGAGTTTAGTCCCCAGAACCGCAAAAAAAAAAAAAAAAACAAACTCAACATCAAAAGTAAACAATTACAAAATATGCATGAGACATGAAGACATTTAACAGAAGAGCATGCACAGATATGAACTAAGAAAATAAAAATATGTTCAATATCATTAGCTATCAGGAAAAAAGAAAATTGAGGCTATAATATTACTACAAACTTATCAGTGACTACATTTTTTTTAATGTTGAATAAGTAATTTTATTTCCATGATCTATTTACACTGTACAAACACTGATGAAAAGCACCCTACAATTTCACAGTACATTACATTTACTTTAAAAATATATTCCTTTATAAAAGGTTCGTAGAACATTGGCATGTCAATATGCGACAAAACTCTCAAAGCATGTCACCAATTATATAACAAGAATGCTTCCAAGTACTGTCAATTTCACAATCACAAGTCACCATTTGAGTTTTAAATACATATAAGTTTTAAATAAAAAGTGAATTCTACAGTGGAAAGTTCTTGAGGCAATACTTATTAATTAACATATGTACTCTCATGGAGATGTTTTATCATAATAATCCACACTATCAAGTTAATCTGCCCAAAGACACAGTTCAGGAAGTTCAGCAGTCCAAAACTTCTTATTTGTTGTTTTCTATTTTTTCTTCTTTGCTGATTCTCCTGGTTCTACTTTGCGCTTTTTAGAAGTATGCTCATCTTTTTCATCATCTGACTCCAATGTCTCCTCCCCTTCTGGTAGAAGCCTAGCTTTCTTAGCATTTTGAGGGGCGTCATCACCATTGTCCTCATATATGTTCGACCATTTTATTGCCATATCTAGCTCTGGAGGTGGAGGTTTCTTCTCAGTAGTATAGGTCTCTGGAGGTGGTACATAGTTTGACTTCCATATTTTGAATTCCTTTGGAGGCAAAGAAGAATCCAGTCTCAGAGATACTACGCCAAGGCTGACCCCTTCAGGAAGCTGCAGCAGACACTGTCTTGGAGGCAGCACCGCAGGCACTTCGGCGTCAAAGGGAAGGGGTCTCGGGGAGAAGCTCCTCGGGCGCCTTGACGACGTGCCTCTCCCAGTCGATCTGCTTGTTGAGCGGATTGTAGAGAAAGGCTGGGCGAGTCACGCTCCGGAACAGCTCGTCGGGTCCGGGCAGCCGATTCTCCGCCTTGTTCCCACTGCCTGCCGATTTCGCGTGATCCGGGGCCTTGCGACTCGTCTCCTCTGGCTCGCTGTTCTCCTCCTCGCCCGAGGAGTCTCTCAGTGACTACATTTTTTAAAAAATTGTGACAACACCAAATGTCAATGAGAATGTGAAAAAATGGTCCGCTTACACATTTCTTGTCAGAATGTAAAATGATTCAGCGCCTCAGAAAAATAGTTGGACAGTTTCTTTAAGAACTAAAACTGGACTTACCAGATGACCAACAATTACACTATTGGGCATGTATCCCATAGAAATGGAAATTTATGTTTGTGCAGACACTTGTATATGAATGTTCACAGCAACTTTATTTAAAATAATCCCAAACTGCGAGCTCCTGAAATGCATGAATGGTTAAACTGTGGCACATCCCTGCTAGGAAATACTATCCAGCAATAAAAAAGAATGTATTATTAATATATGCAACAACCTGAATGAACCTCCAGAGAATTAAACTGAGTGGAAAAATCTAATATAACAATGAGGAGATAGAAAGAAGTTGGTAGATAGGGCCGGAGGGCCATGGTGGAAAAATTTCACTTTCTGAGAGGCAACAGATGCTAACTAAATTCAAAAACTCCTTAAAAGACCAGATCTCCTAAATGTCAAGTGATAATGAGATTAAAAGTATCCTGAGAGTGACCAGAACTTTACAGAACTCCAGTTGTTCCTGCTGATAAGCAATCTCAGGAGAGTCCAAGAAACAGCGTCTGGGACCCCAGAAGAGAAAAGGTGACTCAAAGAAGGACATTATCTAAATTCCAGGAAACTGTCTCTGAGACCCTAACTGGAAACAAAAACTAGACGAATCCCTAGACTAGCCACTCTAAATGGTTACCCATTTGGCAACCCCTCCCTTTTGAGAGCTTTTTTTCTCTTGTGCAGGTCGAATTGGCTTTGAGAGAAAGCGGTATATAATTGATGGCACTCTGCCCGGGCAACTCCTGGGTAGTGGCCAGAAGAAATCTGCTGGGCATCAAAGCCAACAGAGGCCCCTAGGGGTGGCCTTCATCGTTCTCTGGTAGATTGCCTGGACTTTGGATAAAGCAGCTTGCAATTGACAGCGTGGCTTGGGCTACTCCCAAGTAGGTTCCAGAAAGCAGCTGTGAGACTCCAGGATTCCCACTGCTCGCAAGGGTATTCTGCCTCTTTTTCCCTTCCCCATTCCCTTTACAATAAACTCTCTGCTCTGCTCATCTTTCTGTTGTCTCCAATTGTCATTCTTCGCACTTTGTAGACAAGAACCCGGAAGGAACATGTCCATTTAAAAAAAGAAAACATACTATGGTATGATTCTACATATATAACACTTTTGGAGCAATATATTATAAAGATGGAGAACAAAATAGTGGTTGCAAAGGAGAAGGGATATGTGGTCATGGGACATTTCTGTACCTTGATTTTGGTGTAAGTTATAAAATACTACTCATATAATAAAATTGCATAGAAACACACAAGTGCATTATAACTTAAGAAATTTGAATAGGCTATGTGGATTGTAGCAATGCCAGTTTTATGGTTTTAATATTGTCCCATATCTATGCAATATGTGAACATTAGAGAAGGCTGAGTGAAGAGTGCATGGAACCTCCCTGTGCATTTCTTTGAAACTTATTCTGAATCTACAATTGTTAATTAAAAATAAGAAAATAAGCAAAAGGATGAACATAAAATTCATCAAATAAGTTATGTTAATGGAAAAGCAAATGGAAAGATGCTCAACATTACTAATTATGGAAGACATGCAAATTAAAACCACAATGAAGATACTACTACACATCTTAGAATGACTAAAATAAATTTTAAAATAGCAATATCAAGTGCTGGCAAGGATATGGAGCCACTGGAAATATCATACACAGTTAGTGGGAATTGAGAATGGTATAGCCACTCCTAAAATTTCACAGGTTCTTACAAAGAAACTATAATCCGCCAATTTGCCATATAACCTAGTAATGCTACTTCTTGACATTTACTCAAGAGAAATAAAAGTATATTCACGAAAAACCTGTATACAAATTTTATAACATTTTTATTCATAAAAGAGAAAAATGGAAACAAAGCAATTATCCCTCAAATGAGAAATTGATAAAATTCTACACAATGAACTAATACACAGTAATAAAAAGGAATGAACTACTGATACACACAATATAGATGAATCTCAAAGGCATTTTGCTAAGTAAAAGAAGCCAGATCTAAAAAGTTACAAACCATCTTATTCCATTTATTTGAAAATGGGAAAAAATGAAAACTTTGGGGATAGAGATCAGATGAGTGGCTGCTAGGATTTATGAATGGGGAAGATATGGAATACAAAATAAAGCACAAGGTAAGTTGGGGGCAGGGTCTGGAACTGGTGTGTGTGTGTGTGTGTGTGTGTGTGTTACTGAGGATTAACCTAAGGGCATTCTACCCCTGAGGTACACCTGCATCCTATTTTTTTTAAATTTTGAAACAAAGTCTCACTAAGTTGCTCAAATCTGTGACCATCCTATCTTAGCCTCCCAAGTAGGGGGATTACAGGTGTGTACCACCACATCTAGCTGTTCTCTATTTTTATTATGATAGCCACATGGTTGTATGCATTAGTAAAAAGTCATAAAATTGAAGCCAGGCATGGTAGCGCACATTTTGTAATCCCAGTACTTGGGAGGTTGAGACCAGAGGATCCAGGTTTGTGGCCAGCTGCTGCTTAGTGAGGTCCTCCACAACTTAATGAGATCGTGTTTCAAAATAACGAATAAAAAATAGGACTAGGGGTAGCTCGGAGGTAGAATGCCTCTGGGTTCCATCCCCAGTACCAGCACCAAAAAAAAAAAAAAGACATAAAATTGTACACCACAGAAGTTTTTATGTAAATAAACAAAAATAAGATCTCTAGGCATACCCACCTAAGTGACAGAATGTGCTATCAAGGACAATGGTAGTATAAATTGCTACACCCGCTTTTGAAAACTATTTGGCAATATATGTTAAAATAAAACATGCACATCCTATAAATCATCAATTCTGCCTCTAGAAATATACATCATAGATATATGTATGCACGAAAAGAGTAAATACAATGATGTTCACAGCAATTTTATTTTGATAGCAAAACAATGAAAACAATTCTGATGTTCACAATTGGTGAAATGGATATACCATAGTTATACTAAATGGCAATGAGAGTAAAGAAACTACTGCGCACTCAACAACATGGATGAATCTAACAAACAATATTAACTGTAAGGGTTCCATTCGTGCAAAGCAATTAAAGATCTTTCAAATAAGTCAGGTGGGGTGGCACACACTTGTAATCCCAGTTCTTGGGAGGCTGATACAGGAGGATTGAAGATTTGTGGCCAGCCTCAACAACTTAGTGAGGCCCTTCCCAACTCAGTTAGACCTTGTTTCCAAATAAAAAGTAAAATAGGGCTGGTAGAATGCCCCTGAGTTCCAATACCCAGCATAAAAAAAAATTGTTTCAAGTAAAAATAGTGGTTGCCTTTGGGCAGAAGTAGTGAACTAGAAGGAATCACAAAAAGATTAAAGTATTGGAAAGTGTTTAAGTGCTGGTTACATTGTTTTCTCAGGGATTTAACTGCCCCATCAGTGAAATATGAGGTAACAATGACAAAACCAACAGGAGACAGCAAATCTTTGCTCCAAGATGGAGGTAAAAAGAAAACAGGTTTTGTGGCACCTGAAACTTATAGCATTTGGAGCCCTTTTTAAGTATAAGAATACAAAACTACCAATATATAATTGGGAACTAAGGCAAATCTTTATCCAAAATGAGAAAAGAAATACAAGAAAACGCATATTTTAAAAAGTTAAAAAATTTTAGGAACATATTGTAATAGAGAAAAATATCAACATATAATGGCATCCTTTTTAAATTAAATATTTGATACACTTTTGTTATTGCTACTCTTTTTGTTTACTGGAAATTCACAGGACTCAGCATATCATTCCACACACAGCTAATGTTTTTAATTTATTACAACAAATTAGTTAGGACATATAGTAGGATCACAAGGGGAAAGGTACATACAGAGTCTGGAGGAACCATGTCCAGACTTGCTTACGCTATTTCTCTTCCTAGGAGCCATCAGAGCATAGCAACAAAAATTTCCCGCAGCAACAAACATTGAGAAACATATGTGTGATGTTTCTGCACAGGACAGTCCACACTCAGTGCCCACAGTTTATACTGGGGACTGGTCATGCAGGCACTCTGCCCAGCATGTACCTAATTCCAGACTTTCAGAAAGAAGGCAGGGGTTCAATATAAGCCGTACTGTTTATGCAAACTGTCTGAGCAAGGTAAGCCAGTCTTACCAGTTAACTGGTGACTGGTGACACTTTGAGAGCCAATTTCCCAGATGCCAGCAAAGAGTTAAAATTATAAGCAGGCCTTTCTAAGGAGAACAGTCTCAGGCCTGTTACGGTGGCTCTTTCCTGTATACCACTCAGTATTTGTAGTTCTACTATATGTCTGTTTCTACAACCTCAGGGTTTCTGAAAAATGCTATTTCATATGACCCCCAACAAATATCAAACTAAACACCTGTTATAAACAGTTGTATAGACTGTACTCTGATACATATTCCTGAGAGAATTTTCATTTGGCAATGAGCACTCACTCTTCCACTTCCAACTTCATATAACCAATTGATTCTTAGATTCTTCCACAGACTAGCTTCTGACTCAAGAAGTCATGAAACTTGATTCTCCTCCATTGCCAACGTATCTCTGTCTGGCACCAGGTTATGTAAGGCACATACTATCCTCCAGCCCTGCACCTCTTGTCCTGACACTGGATGTTTTGGCACAGTAAGTATTCCTAGAAGCTATTCCAGCACAAGGCAGCTGAATATATCTTGAAAATGTATGAAATTAGTTGTAGACCCTGAAACATATTTCTCTAAACCCAACCTAAATGTATCACATCTTAATGCCCCTCAGTTGGGTTCCCCAAATGCCATTGTATTGCTACCCAACACAATGGCAAGAGTGATGGAGAAAGCAGAGAGAAAGGGGAAGTGTTCTAAACCAACTGTGTTTAAAAATATCTTTTGTAGCCAAGCATGGTGGTGCACACCTGTAATCCCAGTACTTGGGAGGCTGAGACAGGAGGATCACAGATTTGAGGCCAGCCTTAGCAATTTAGCAAGACCCTGTTTTAAAATAAAACATTAAAAGGGCTGGAGTATAGCTCAGAGGTAGAGTGTACCTGGGTTAAATCCCTAGTACCAAAAAGTCTTTTGTATATTTTATAAATCATACAACTAAGCCAAGTGTGGTGGTGCATGCTTGTAATTCTAGTACTTGGGAGGCTGAAACAGGAGGATCATAGGTTCGGGGCCAGCTTCAGCTACTTAATGAGGCCCTCCACAACTTAATGAGACCCTGTCTCAAAATAAAGAATAAAACATAGGGCTGGGGGGTATCTCAGAGGTATAATGACCCTGGGTTCAATCCCTAGTACTGAAATAAATAAATAAATACATAAATACATAAATAAAAAAATATACAACTATATAGCCATAATGTTGGGCCCCTTCCAGGCTTGTACAAGTAAAAGACTCTGAAACTTAATCTTAAGCTGTGTTCAATTCACTGTGCATCTGAATATGGTTTAGAGATACAACAAACAGACTAAAACTACAGAATTTTCTTTATTCCATGGCTGAGATAGAAAATCTTGCATAAGCTTCTTTTTCCAGGGAGTGGATAGCAAGAGGAACTAGTTTCAGAGGATTTGGGCTTCTTGGACCACTGGCAGAAAGGAGCTTTGCTTGGCAGGTGCAGAATTGAATTGAGCAATCCAGGAACCAAAGAGAAATATCTAAGTAAGACAGCCTCCTCGCCGGCCGTGGTGGCGAACACTTGTAATCCCAGCATTTGGGAGGCTGAGACTGGAGGATCCGGGTTCGCGGCCAGCCTCAGCTACCTAGTGAGGCACTCGACGACTTAGTGAGACCTTGTTTCAAAATAAAGAATAAAAAATAGGGCTGGGGTGTAGCTTGGAGGTAGAATGCCCGAGTTCAATCCCCAGTACCGCCAAAAAAAAAAAAAAAAAAAAAAAGACAGCCTCCTAATGTGGTCAAGACTGAAATTCCAAACTGCACAGCCACAGGATCGAATGTTTCCTGAGCTAGAAAGGGCCTTTTAGGTACTGCATCCCACCATCCCCTCATGGAAATAGCAAATTGCCATAGTCATGGTCAAAAGGACTAATTAGGTCTTACCTCATCCACTTATTGTGCAAGCTGGAGGCAAATCAGTTCCCCTCTCTGAATCTCAGTTTCCTCATCCCTAAAGTGAAAGAAAAGAATGACAGTGTAGTTCCTGGAGTCCTGGAAGAATTCAGTGTGACACTAGGATGAGAAAAGGGAGACCAAGAGAGGTATACTTTCTGAGCCAGAACTTGACAAATCCTTGCAGGAATATTAGCTTTGCTTTATCACAGAGGAGGTGACAGCTCAAAAATTGGGTATATCTACCTCTCTGTCTAAAGTTGAAGTGTTAAAAAATACCTCTTCTTGCCAACTTTTTCCTACATTAAAATCAGTTCAAAGCAGTGATGAACCCAGGGGCTTTCTACCACTGAGCTTTACCCTCAGCCCTTTTTACACCCTCAGCCCTTTTTACTTTGAAACGAGGTCTCACTGAGTTACTGTGGGTTGTCCTCGAACCTGTGATTCTCCTGTCTTGGTCTCCTTCCCAAGAACTGGGATTATAGGTCAGCGCCACCATGACCAGCTGGTCTTACTGATATTTTCAGGGGAAATTGGCAATACTAATTAGGAATAATTTGATTTGATTAAGATTCATTCTACAAATAGTAATTACTCTGAAAATAAGTTTTTCTAGGAAGGGGCAAGGAGGGGGCAGAAAAGGGTAAGAGTAAACATCAATATATCTAAATGAGAAGAATAAAAGTGAGGACAGATTTACTGACTACAAATGATACTTGTACCCTCATAGTCTCCCTACTAACCCTATCCCAGCCCTGTTCTTCCTCCTAATAGGATGATACATACAGAAGAAATTGGCCACAAAGTAAAGAGGTATGTGATTTTAAAGTCACACGGTCCTGGACTATGTAGGTGACAGATTTGTTGATGCAAATCCTGGTACCCCAGCCATTCTGGAGAACCCATCAGTGGGGCTTCAAAGTATGGGGATTCAATGTATACATTTGAGTCAGCAGCTCCCAACCACAATATTAAGGATGAAGTTTAAGAATGGCTCCCTGGGACGGCAGTGAAACACAGCACTCCTTCAATCTCCCTATAAGGTGGGTACAGTGGTATATGACTATAATCTCAGAGATTCAGATCACAAGTTTGAGGACAAACCAGACAATTTAGCGAGACCCTATCTCAAAATAAAAACTAAAAAAAAAAAAAGGGTTGGAGATGTAGCTCAGTGGTAAAGTGACCCTGGATTCCATCTCCAGTACCACAGGAAAGAAAGAGAGAGAGAGAGAGAGAGAGAGAGAGAGAGAGAGAGAAAAGAAACTCTCCCTACAAATTTGGCCTCTCCTCTTACTCCAGACAACACCAGTCATAATTAAGTGAATGGAGTTGACTCTGTTGGGTATCATCATAAATTATATTTTGTGAAATGTATTTTTTTATTCAATTACACCAGTCCTTCCTGAGATCTAAAGGTAGATATGGATCAGTTCACAGCCAGTTAACACAATTCAAAATTCTAGAATCACATTGCACTGCTGATAGAAGGAGCTGAACTGGTCACTGAGGCTGAGTCCCTTGCTTTATAGATGGGAAACAAGATGTATAGTGAAGTGGCTTGAACAAGAACACATTCAGGAGCATAACTCAGAGCAATATGCTAATAGCTTTGGCAGCAGGCTAAGAGTGCATGTTCTGTGTTACCAACTTGTTTGGTACCTGCATGGACTCTGGGTTGGCCAATGCTGAGTGTAAATACCAGCTACCTTTGTCAGCCATGTGTAAGAGCTCAGCCAAGTCCTTTTACTTCTGTGCTTTCAGTCTCCTATCTGTTAAATGGACCTAAGAGCACATATCTAATCAGGTTGATTCAAGGACCAAAAGAGAAGACGTGGAAAACACTTTTGCCCCCATTTCCTTGTTTGGACTACTTTTGATTTTGCCTCTGATCTTCTGTCCTCCCAGAAGACTTCTCATGAATAATTCCTGTATCACAACCTTCAAAATCCTGCCCATTCTTCAGTGCACAGCTCAGGGCCAGCTTCCCTCTGAAGGCTTCCTGATTTCCCTGTGAGATGCAGCCCAATCTCTCTTGAGATGGTGTCTATTCATGCCTCAATTGAGAGTTACTGATATACTTGCCTTTTCTACTCCAACTAGCATGCAACTGACCCCAGGCAGGGTCCTTCTCACTCATCTGGCAAGTCCAGCATGTCACAGTATCCTATTGTGGGTGGTAGAGACACCATGAATATTGGATGACTGGAATGGAACAGCATACCGCCATTATAAGTCAACATACCACATCTGGCATAGGCAAACTCTGGGGAGAGTACAAAGATGAACTTGACAGGATCCTTGTCCTCAGAAAGATTAGTCTAGTTGGGATAATAGACCATACACATATGTACAAATACTGGAAACTACATGAGGAACCCTTGCACAAATGGAGCTTCACAGACAGGTTCCAGAAGGCTATCAAGAAAAAGGAGTGGTCTCTGAAGCTCAGGGATTTGAAGTCCAAATCAGTTCTCCTGAATATAAACTGGAGATTCAAAAATAAAAGTAGCCCAAGAAAGTTGAGCCAAGGTTCAAGGAATTTCCTATCAATGCCATTTAGGACAGAGAACATTTCCTGTGGGCTAAATGTCGTGGATTTCAACTTGGAATGATTTTGCCACCAAGGGGACACTTAGCAATGTCTAGAGGTATTTGGGGCTGCCACGACTTGGGGAAAGTGCCACTTGTATCTAGTGGGTGGAGACCAGGAATGCTGCTAAACATCCTAAAATTCACAGGAGAGACCCCACAAAAAAGAATGAATGATACAGCCCCAAATATTCAGAGTGCTAAGGTTGAGAAACCTTTAATAGATACAAGATATTTATCCTTTAATAATTTCTACCTAGTAATAGTACATCTCACATAAACAACACAGTTTCTTTCAGTAAAGTTTTACACCACTCCAAGAAAACAACAGTGGGGTGGCTCATGCTTGCAATCCCAGTACTTGAAAGGATGATACAGAAGGACTGCACGATTGAGGCAGCCTTAGCAACATAGAAAATCCCTCAGCAATTCAGACCCTGTTTCAAAATAAAACAGGGCCAAGGTGTACCTCAGATATAGAAAGAAAGAATAAAAGTAAGAAGAAAAGAATGACATAGTTTCCCAGAACAGTAGAGTAGGGCTGAGCCTAGGACATGTATCCATCCAACCTGGCATCCAAACTAACAGCTGTGAAGTCCTTTGGAGCACTGGACTGATGGCCCCCAAATCACTATTAAAACCTCAAAATCCTTCTGACATTAGAGACTCAACAGCAGTATGGAAGGTGACACCAGGCATTATTCTGGTGACCAGAGATTTCAAAACAATTTCACATGTAGTGATGTCCCTCCTAATTGATCTATCTTGACAAGATCCAACACCCATTCATGCTAAAAACGCTTCAGAGAATCAGAATAGAAGGAATGTCCCTCAACATCATAAAGGCAATATACAATAGGCCCACAGCCAATATCATATTAAATGGAGAGAAACTGCAAGGAACAAGACAAGGATGTCCATTATCACCTCTTCTGTTTAATATAGTACTCGAGACTCTAGCCAGAGCAATAAGGCAAGAGAAGGAAATCAAAGGGGTAAAAATAGGGAAAAAATAACTAAAACTATCCCTTTTTGCAGATGACATGATACTATACTTAAAAAGACTCAACAAACTCAACCAAAAAACTTATAGAACTGATCAACAAATTCAGCAAAGTGTCTGGATACAAAATCAATCTTAAAAAATCAGAAACTTTTCTATATACCAACCATAAATCAACGGAAAAAGAAACACAGAAAGCAATTCCACTCACAATAGCACCCTGAAAAATAAAATACTTAGGGATAAACCTAACCAAGGAGGCTAAAGACCTCTATAAGGAAAACTATAAAAAGGTGAAGAAAGAAATCGATGAAGACTTTAGAAGATGGAAGGATCTACCATGCTCTTGGATACGTAGAATAAATATCATCAAAATGGCCATCCTCCCAAAACTGATCTACAGATTCAGTGCGATACCCATGAAATGACGAAGGTCACTCCTCACAGACATAGAAAAATAAGTCCTTAAATTCATCTGGAAAAACAAAAAGCCCAGGAGAGCCAAAGTAGTTCTTACAACAAGAACCATGCAGGAGGTATCACAATACCTGACTTCAAACTCTACTACAAAGCCACAGTAATAAAAACAGCTTGGTATTGGCACAAAAACAGACACATAGTCCAATGGAGCAGAATAGAAGACTCAGAAACAGACCCACAGGCTTACAGTCAACTGATTTTTGACAAAGGAGCCAAAAACATACACTGCAAAAAGGATAGCCTCTTTAACAAATGGTGTTGGCAAAACTGGTTAACCATATGCAGGAAAATGGAAATAAACCCCACCTTTTCACCCTGCACAAGAGTCAACTCAAGGTGGATCAAGGACCTGGAAGTTAGGCCAGAGACCTTGCAGCTACTTGAAGAGGGCATAGGACCAACACTTGAACACATAGGCACAGGTAAAAACTTTCTCAATAAGACCCCAAAAGCACAAGAAGCTCAAAGGAAGATCAATACATGGGATTGCATTAAACTGAAGAACTTCTGCACAGCAAAGGAAACTATCAAGAACCTCAACAGAGAGCCTACAAAATGGGAGAAGATTTTTGCCAGTTACTCTTCAGATAGAGGTCTAATATCTAGGATATACAAAGAACTCAAGAAAATCGCAGCTAAGAAAGCAAATAACCCAATCAAAAAATGGGCAAAGGATCTAAATAGGCACTTCACAAAAGAAGAAATACAAATGGCCAATAAAGGTATGAGGAAATGTTCCACATCATTGGCAATCAGGGAGATGCGAATCAAAACTACCCTGAGATTTCACCTAACCCCAATCAGAATGGCAATCATAAAAAAAACCCACGAACACCACCACCTGCTGGCGAGGGTGTGGAGAAGTGGGAACCCCAATACATTGTTAGTGGGATTGCAAACTTGTGCAACCACTGTGGAAAACAGTATAGAGGATCCTCAGACGAATGGGAGTGAACCTACCATATGACCCAGCAATACCACTGCTGGGTATCTACCCAAAATAATGGAAACCAAACTATCAGACCGACACATATGTATCTATGTTTATAGCTGCACAATTCACAATAGCCAAACTATGGAAGCAGCCAAGATGTCCATTGACAGATGAATGGATTACAAAACTATGGGATATGTACACAATGAAATTTTATTCAGCCATAAAGAAGAACAAAATCATGTTATTTGCAGGGAAATGGATGCATCTGGAAAACATTATGTTAAGTGAGATCAGCCAGACACAAAGAGTAAAAAAGCATATGGTCTCCTTAATATGCGGATGCTAGGGAGAAGATGAGGCATAGGAGGGTCTCCAGATGAAAAGGAGAGACCCTCAATAAGCAAAGAAGTTGATTAAATTGAAGGAGATGGACGGGGAGAGGGGACACCCTAAGGCACATGGTGTACTTTCACAACTATATCAAGGTCACTCACTGAACTGAACCTGCGAGGGAGGGAAGACGAGGGAGCGGGGAGGGAATTGGGGAAGGGGTCAAATGAGAAATGTGTGCAAATATGTTAACAATTTGTATGTAACAAAGATGTATGCTTACAATGCACGAATTACTACAATAAAAAAATAAAATAAATAAAATAAAATAGGGCTAGGGGTGTAGCTCAGAGGTAGAATGCCCCTGGATCAAATCCCCCAATGCCACACACACACACACACACACACACACACACACACACACACACACACACAAAATCAATACAATCTCAGTGCCTTTGCCAGGCCAAAAAAATTTAAATAAAAATTATTTGGAAACAAAAAAATAATTAAAAAATAAGAGGCAGCACATATAAGGCAAATAATATGAATTTGTTTCTAGGGTGTAATAAAATGTGAAAATTAAGCAGAATGTCCCTCACCCTCCAAATAAATTAATCTATTTGTATCCCACTAATCAAATAATTTGAAAGGATAAAGCAGTGAGTTTCAGATCCCCAAGGAATGCTTACTGCACAAATTATGAACAACAGTTTAATAGGGGATTCCTTCCCTTGCTTTGCAAAGAGAACCAATCAAAGAAACTTCTCCAAACCTAATTTACTAATTCTTTGGCATTATGCTTTACAAAGGTGGTTTCCGATCAGGGGTGCATTTTTACCACCAGGGCACATTTAGTAATATCTGGAAGCATTTTGGGTTGTGGCAACTTGAAGACAAAGGGAGCTGCTCCTGGTATACAATGGATAGAAGTCGGGGAGGGACTATTCAATTTCCTACAATGCACAGGATAACCCCCACAGAGAGGGCAAAGGTTGATCTGGCCCCAAATTTCAATAATGCCAAGGTTCAGAAACTCTACTTTATGAATAAAATTATTGTGGTTAAAATATTTTAGAAAAGCCGGGCATGGTGGCACACAGTTGTAATCCCAGTATTTGGGAGGCTGAGACAGGAGGTTCGCAGATTCAAAGATACCCTTAGGAAGTAGTGAGACTCTCATCAACCTAGAAAGACCGTGTTTCAAAATAAAAATAAAATAAAATAAAATAGGGCTGGGGATGTGCCTCTGAGGTAGAATGTCCCTGGGTTCAATCCTCAGTAATAAAAAAAAAATCTAGCTAATAAGAATCTAAGCTTTGGAATAGGACATTTTCATTATTTTACATTTGACTGTCATTATTATTTGAATCCATACACACAGCCTCTCTCATTCTAGGATCTGTAGTACTGTGCAAGAGACAGGAGTATTGTGGAAAGCAACAGACAAATGTTGGAATGACTGGGGAATCACAGGAGAGATGGAAAATTGTGTGAAGAAGGTATGTTTTTGTGGTAACAAGCATTATAAATCTATATTTGTCTTAACATTCATAATTATATGACATCCTAGGAAATATGCCTGGAGAAAGTTGGAAAGATGAAGGCAGGAATAGTTAGAGGAGGGAAAGGACAGAATAAGTGTTTTAAAACATATCCACCTAGAACTCTTAGCCTCTCATTTTTATACTTTTATTGGTGCATTATAGTATCACATTATAATGTAGTTCATTGTGATGGTGACATACATGTACTTGGTGAGCTTTCGCTCAGCTCCCTCTCCCCCCCACCCCCATGTTCTCATACAGAGTACTGAGTTTGACATTGGTATTCTCACACATGTACATATGTCTATGGAAGTAATTCCTTCATTGATCTTCCCTCTCCCCATCCCCTTCCTCTACACTACCTCCCCGGCTTTACTGGTATTTTCCTTTATTATCTGAAGTCACTATAGCAATAAAAACAGCATGGTATTGGCACAAAAACAAACACATAGACGAATGGAACAGAATAGAAGATACAGAAACAAATCCACACACTTATAGCCAACTTATTTTTGACAAAATTGCCAAACACATACATTGAAGAAAAGACACCCTTTTCAACAAATTGTGTTGGGAAAATTGGTTATCCATTTGTAGAAAAATTAAATCTTACCTCTCATCTCGTACAAGAGTCAACTTGAAATGGATCAAAGACCTGGGAATTAGACCAGAGACTTTTAAGTTACTAGAAGATGACATAGGTCCAACACTCCAACATATATGTAAAGGTAGAAACTTCCTCAATAAGCAATCCCCCCCAAAAAAAGTTCAGGAAATTAAAACAAGAATTAATAAATGGGATGACATTAAACTAAAAAGTTTCTGCTAGTCAAAGAAAACCATCAAGAGTCTAAAGAAAAAGCCTACAGAATAGGAGATCTTTGCCAGTTATCCCTCTGATAGAGGACTAATATGTAGAATATAAAAAGAACTTAAGACTTAACACCAAAAAAAATCCAAAAACCAAATAACCCAATCAAGAAATTAGCAATTGAACTAAACAGACACGTAACGAAAGAGATACAAATGGCCAATAAATATATGAAAAAAAATTCAATGTCATAGCAATCAGGGCAATGCAAATCAAAACTACACTGAGATTCCATTGAACTGCAGTCAGAATGGCAATCATCAAGAAGTCAAACAACAATAAATGCTTGCAAGGATGTGGGGAAAATTGGAAATCTTCTACACTGTTGGAGGGATTGCAAATTAGTGCAGCTGCTATGGAGATCAGTGAGGAGATTCCTCAGAAAACTGGGAATGGATCCACCATATGAACCAGACATAGGACTCCTGGATATCTTTCCAAAGGGACGAAAATCAGAATATTATAGAAATACATGCAAATCTATGTTTATAGCAGCATAATTAACACTAGCCAAATTATGAAACCAACCTAGGTGTCTATCAAAAGATGAATGGAAAGGAGCCCAGTATGGCATCTGAGTGAAACATCTCTCCTCAGGTGCTGTGAGCTCAAATAAAATCTGCCATAAAAGCAGCTTGTCTATGGAAGAAAAAAAAGCAACAAAAAAGCGAACAAGCAATGAAAATTGAACTACAATTAACGAGACCCCAGAAAGCCAACCAGGGAGAGCAAAGGAGCAGTGCCAAGCTGTGGAGCAGCAGCAGCCATTAAGCCAGCTGCCCGGCTCAGTGTATACTTAACATTGAGATATCTAGCGACCTCCTGCGTACCCAGAGACTAGACGTGGAGTAAGTGACTCCAGAACTCCACATCCTAACCAGGCGGCACATCCCTGCACCTTACACAGTGACCAGAAAACGTGGTACGACCAGCCTAAGCTAGAGGCGTGGCCACCCCAGCTCACCTCTCCCTCCAGAGCGAGAGCAGCAATCAACTGCACTACAGAGCTTGAATAAAAACTGCCACAAAAGCAGCTTCTCCACGGAAGGAAAGAAAAGCAAAGCAGCAAAAAAAAAGTGAACAAAGCAACAAAAGCAGCTCAATAGAACTCAGGGAGAACAAAGGAGCCGGCACGTGTGTGCCTTGAACGGGTGGGCGCCATTTTGCCAGCCACCCAGAGTGGGGTCTACTAGCACCAAGGCCTCCAATGACCTCCTGCGCCCCCCAGTAAGCGACTATGGAACTCCACACACTAATGAGGCGGCATATCCCCACAAGATCAAGAGTGATCAAGAACACCCGGGACAACCAGCTTAAACCTGCGGCAAGGACACCCCAGGTCACCCCTCCCACCAGAGCCAGAGCAGCAGGGATTTGTAAGTTAAATTGCACCCCAGGGGTACAGGGGCCCCTATACAAAGGACAGACATAAGTCACCCACCCTTCTAGTGATTGGATAGGAACAGAAGTACGGGAGGGACCCAGTGCACACAGGGCATAGAGACCTTCCAGGCACCCTGGAAAATGCCAGGCATTTAGATTGCACATCACCACCAAAAAAGCAGAAAGAGAGATGCAGACAGGCCCTGTGGAGAGCTCAGAGACACAGCTTGCAGCAAGAGAGGCATCAGCAGAACTCCCTGCCTGCACTGACAGAGAGAGCAAATAAGAATGCCAGAGACACACTCAAAAATCTAATAGAGTGATCAGATATTTAAAAGCTGAAAATAACCATGCAGATCCAAAAGGACTGCAGAGGACAATTCAGTTCTGTACTTACAAACTAGCAGGGTTTTGGTTTTTGTTTCTTGTTGTTGGTGTTGTTTTTTGGTTTTGGGGTTTTTTTGTGTGTTCCTTTTTTGTTTGTTTTTACTCTGTTTTCATCTTGTATTGCCTTGATTTATTTATGTTTGTTTAGATGATTGGTTGCTTTGTTATTTTTTGCTCAGTTTGTTGACTCTCCTCCTTAACCCTTTTACAAGCTTCCTCCCTTTCTCCCATCTATATTCTTCTCCTCAACATTTTTTCTTTTCTCTTTTCTTTTTTCTTTTTTCCCTGGCTCATATCAAGACCATCTCTTATTACCAAATACAAATCTCTACATTGATTACCAGAATCCCCCGACATATCCACTATCTCAAATCTTTACCATATATCACCTGAACACACTCAACCTCTTATTCCACTGGACCATACCCTCTACTTTACCCTATTCTTGCATTCATCACTGTGACTTCTCCCCCAACCTTTACCACTGAACACAATCTGTCCCTATATATACCAGCGGACACCTCTAAATCCCACTGCAGAGATTGGACGAGAAAGCTTGCAAGAGCAGCAAAGATATGAATTTAAGAACAGGAAAACCACGGGGAGGAAAAATAGCAAAGAAACAATGAGCCAACACAACCCCACAATAACAGAACTCAACAACACTAAATGGCAGAGATTAGCAGAAGAACAATTCAGATCTTTAATAGTAGAAATGACACAAAACTTCCAGAAAGAATTCAGAAAGAATTGGAAAGAAATAAAGGAACAAATAAACAAAGAATCTGACACCCTGAAAGGAATCAAAGAGAAGCCTTGAAGGAAATAAAGGATATGAAACATGCAATAATTGAAGTAAAGGCATCAATATAAACTATAAACAGTAGAGGAGACCACCTGGAAAACAGAATATTACTCTTAGAAGATGACCATTCCAAAAAGGAATCCATGATACATAATTTAGAAAAAAAATTGACAGTATGAATTTGGACATTGATGAGATATGGGCCAATTTTAAAAGAGCTAACCTAAGAATAATAGGCATAGAAGAGGGATTAGAAGTTGAAACTAATGGAATAAACAATATTTTCAGAGAAGTAATATCAGAGAACTTTCCAAACATAGAAAGAGAAGTTGACACACAGGTACAGGAAACATATAGAACTCCCTCGAGACAAGACCAAAGAAGAGGTTCACCATGCCACATAATAATCAAGTTGACTAATGTAGATGCTAAGGAGAGAATTCTAAAGGCAACAAAAGTAAAAGGCGAAACGATATTTAGAGGCAAACCAATTAGAATCACTCCAGACCTCCCAAATTAAGTCATGAAAGCCAGGAGGGGCTGGAGTAACATATTCCAAACTCTGAAAGAAAATAACTTGCAGCCAAGATTCTTCTAACCAGCAATACTCTCTTTCAAAATTGATGGGGAATAAAAACCTTCCACGACAAAGAGAAATTGAAATAATTTGTGTCTTTCAAACCAGCACTAGTGAAAATACTGAAAGGGATTAACTACAAAGAAGAACTAACAAGTAAATGTCAGAACCAGACAAACAGTAATTTCCAGGAAGCAAACAACTATGCAAAGAAGAATAAACACCATCACAAACAGAAGTCAAAACTCAAAATATTAGGAACTAAATATCTTTCAATAATCACACTGAATATAAATGGTCTCAACTCTCCAATAAAAAGGCACAAGGTGGCAAAATGGATTAAAACCCTGAATCCATCTATATGCTGCCTGCAAGAAACACACCTTACAGCCAGGCGTGGTGTTACATACTTGTAATCCCAGCATTTGGGAGGCTGAGACCGGAGGATCTGGGTTTGTGGCCAGCTTTAGCTACTTAGTGAGACCATGTTTCAAAATAAAGAATAAGAAATAGGGCTAGGGGTATAGCTCGGAGGTAGAATGCCCCTGAGTTCAATCCTCAGTACAGAAACAAAACAAAACAAAAAAACAAAAACAAAAACAAAACAAAACAAAAAAAAACACCTTACAAGCAAAGATTCCAACAAACTAAAGATGAAAGGCTGGAGTAAGGTAATTCGTGCCAATGGAACTCAAAGACAAGCAGGAGTAGCAACTATGATATCGGATAAATTAGATTTCAAGCCTAAGCTCATCAAAAGAGACAAAGAAGGTCACCTTTTACTAGTAAAAGGAAGAACCCAGGGAGAGGAAATAACAATTATCAACATCTATGCCCCAAACTTAGGTGCAGCCACTTTCATAAAACAAAATCTGCATGATATAAAGTCACACATAGATCCCAATACACTAATACTAGGAGACTTCAATACTTCTCTCACATCACTAGACCGATCTTCTAAAAAAAGGTCAATAAAGATGCTTCAGACCTAAATAATACCATAAATCAAATGGACCTGTTAGACACATACAGAATATTTCACCCAACTACAGCTGAATTCACATTTTTCTCAGCAGCGCATGGAACCTTCTCCAAAATACACCACATTCTGGACCACAAAGAGAGCACTGGCAAATTCAAAAAATGTAACATAATTCTCTGCATGTTTTCAGACCACAATGGAGTGATACTAGAAATCAACTCTAAGAAGACCCACAGTAACCATGTAAACACATGGAGACTGAACACCACATTGCTGAACAAGGATTGGGTCATAGAAGAAGTAACGGGAGAAATTTAAAAATTCCTAGAAACCAATGAAAACAGAGACACAACTTATCGAAACCTCTGGGACACTTTAAAGGCAGTACTAAGAGGAAAATTGATAGCACTGAGTGCCCACATAAGAAGAACAGAAAATCACCAAATAAATAACCTAATGACACAGCTCAAAGCCCTTGAAAAATAAGAACAGTCTAACCCCAAAGCTATTAGAAGACAGGAAATTATGAAAATCATGGCAGAGATTAATGAAGCAGAGAATAAAAAGACAATATAGAAAATCAACAAAACCAAAAACTAGTTTCTTGAAAAAATAAACAAAATAGATAAACCATTGGCCACCCTAACCAAAAGAAAGAGAGAATCAACCCAAATTACCAAAATAAGAGATGAAAAAGGTGATATTACCACTGACAATATGGAAATACAGAGGATCATCAGAAACTATATTGAAAAACTGTACTCCAAAAAATGGAAAATCTAGAAGAAATTGAGAAAATTTCTAGACACATATAACCTTCCTAAATTGAGTCAAGAAGATATAGGTGTGCAGAGTTGGTAAGAGAGGAAAGGGCTGACATCTATATAAAATATATCATAATTTCAATAAACATCACTTATACCAAGAACCCAGGAGATCTTAAACTGTGTGAAAAGATATTCATATCTACACTGATGGAAGATATTATAATTATCTGTCAAAATTTAAAGTAGCCATCATAAAAATGCTTAACTGAACAATTAATAATGCATTTAAAAGACAGTTTTGTTGGGTAGGAGAATCTTGGCTGTAAGTTATTTTCTTACAGATTTGGGAATATGTTACTCCAGTCCCTCCTGATTTTCATGAATTGGTTCGGGAGGTCTGGAGTGATTCTAATTGGTTTGCCTCTAAATATCGTTTCGCCTTTTATTTTTGTTGCCTTTAGGATTCTTTCCTTGGCCTCTACACTAGTCAATTTGATTATTATGTGCCGTGGTGAGCCTCTTCTTTGGTCTTGTCTAGAGGGGGTTCTATATGTTTCCTGTACCTGTGTGTCAACTTCTCTTTCTATGCTTGGGTCTTAGAAAAAGTAAGGGGAGACATTTTAAAATTCCTAGAACATAACGAAAACAGAGATACAACATATCAAAACCTCTGGGACACCTTGAAGGCAGTACTCAGGGGAAAATTTATAGCACTGAGTGCCCACATAAGAAGAACAGAAAATCACCAAATAAATAATGTAATGACACAGCTCAAAGCCCTTGAAAAACAAGAACAGTCTAACCCCAAAGCCAGTAGAAGACAGGAAATTATTAAAATAAGAGCAGAAACTAATGAAGTAGAGAATTAAAAAAATATAGAAAATCAACAAAACCAAAAGCTGGTTTCTTGAAAAATTAAACAATATAGATAAACCATTAGCCAACCTCATCAAAAGAAAGAGAGAATCAATCCAAATTACCAAAATAATATACGAAAACGGGGATATTATCACCAACAGTATGGAAATACAGAGGATCATCAGAAACTACCTTGAAAAACTATACTCCAACAAAATGGAAAACCTAGAAGAAATTGAAAAATTTCTAGACACATGTAACCTTCCTAAATTGAGTCATGAAGATATAAAAAACATAAAGTGACCAATAGCAATCAAAGAGATAGAAACAGAAATAAAGAGTTTACCATCAAACAAAAGCCCAGGACCAAATGGTTTTACAAGTGAATTTTCTAAAACATTTATAGAAGAGCTAATGCCAATATTCCTCAAACTATTCTGTGAAATAGAAAGAAATGAGACCCTCCAAAACACATTCTATGAAGCCAACATCAGATTAGTACCAAAGCCAAATAAAGACAGCTCAAAAAAAGAAAACTTTAGGCATATATCATTGATGAAATTAGATGCAAAATTGCTAAATAAAATACTAGCAATGCACATTCAAAACCATATCAATAAAATTATACACGATGACCAAGTTGGGTTCATCCCAGGGATGCGAGGCTGGTTCAACATATGAAAACCAATCCATGTAATTCACCACATAAACAGAATCAAAGACAAAAATCACATGATCATCTCAATTGATGCTGAAAAAGCATTTAACAAAGTCCAACACCCATTCATGCTAAAAGCACTGCAGAAAATTGGAATAGAAGGAACATACCTCAAAATCATAAAGGCAATATACAATAGGCCCACAGTCTACATCATATTAAATGGGGAAAACTGTAAAAGTTCCCACTAAAAACAGGAATAAGACAAGGATGTCCATTATCACCACTTCTGTTCAATATAGTACTTGAGACTCTAGCTAGAGCAATAAGACAAGAGAAGGAAATCAAAGGGGTAAAAATAGGGAAAGAAGAACTAAAACTATCCCTTTTTGCAGATGACATGATACTATACTTAGAAGACCCAACACAGTCAACGAAAACACTTATAGAACTGATCAACAAATTCAGCAAAGTGTCTGGATTTGAAATCAATCTTAAAAATCAGAAGCTTTCCAGTATGACAACCATAAATCCACTGAAAAAGAAACCCAGAAAAAAATTCCACTCACAATAGCACCCCCCAAAATAAAATACTTAGGGATAAACATGACCAAAAAAATCTCTATAAGGAAAACTATAAAAGGTTGAAAAAAAATTGATGAAGACCGTAGAAGATAGAAAGATCTTCCATGCTCTTGGATAGGCAGAATACATATCATCAAAATGGCCATCCTCCGAAAAATGATCTACAGATTCAATGCAATTCCCATGAAATTACCAAGGTCATTCCTCACAGACATAGAAAAATCAGTCCTTAAACTCATCTGGAACAACAAAAAGCCGAGAATAGCCAAAGCAGTTCTTAACAACAAGAACAATGCAGGAGGTATCACAATACCAGACTTCAAACTCTACTACAAAGCCACAGTAATAAAAACAGCATGGTATTGGCACAAAAATATACACATACACCAGTGGAGTAGAAAAGAAGATTCAGAAACAGATCCACACACTTACAGTCAATTGATTTTTGACAATGGAGCCAAAAACATATACTGGAAAAAAAAGATAGCCTTTTCAACAAATGGTGTTTGGCAAAACTGGATAACCATATGCAGGCAAAAGGAAATAAAACCCACTTTCTCACCCTGCACAAGAGTCAACTCAAGATGGATCAAAGACCTGGAAGTCAGATGAGGGCATAGGCCCAACACTTCAACACACAGGCACAGGTAAAAACTTTCTCAATAAGACCCCAAAAGCACAAGCATCTCAAAGGAATATCAATATAGGGGATTGAATTAAACTGAATAGCTTCTGTATAGCAAAGGAAATTATCAAGAACCTCAACAGAGAGCCCACAGAGTGGGAGAAAATTTTTGCCAGTACTCTTCTGATACAGGACTAATATCTAGAATATACAGAGAACTCAGGAAACTCACAGCTAAGAAACCAAATAACCCAATCAAAACATCGGCAAAGGATCTAAATAGACACTTCACAAAAGAAGAAATACAAATGGCCAATAAACGTATGAGGAAATGTTCAACATCATTAGCAATCAGAGAGATGAAAATCAAAACTACCTTGAGATTTCACCTAACTCCAATCAGAATAGCAACAGTAAAAAAACATGAACAAAAAATGCTGGCGAGGGTCTGGAGGAGTGGGAACCCTAATACATCGTTGTTGGGATTGCAAATTACTGTAACCACTTTGGAAAACAGTACGGAGGATCCTCAGATGAATGGGAATGAACCTACCATATGATCCAGCAATACCACTTCTGGGTATCTACCCAAAAGAATGGAAACCAAACTACCAGACCGATGCATGTGTATCTATGTTTATAGCTGCATAATTCACAATTGTCAAACTATGGAAACAGCCAAGATGTCCATTGACAGATGAATGGATTACAAAACTATGGGATATGTACACAATGGAATTTTACTCAGCCATAAAGAAGAACAAAATCATGTTATTTGCAGGGAAATGGATGCAACTGGAAACCATTATATTAAGTGAGATTAGTCAGTCACAAAGAGTAGAAAAGCATATGCTCTCCCTAATATGCGGATGCTAGGGAGAAAACAAAACATAAGAGGGACTCCAGATGAAGAAGGAGAATCCTTAGGTGAACAAAGAATTTGACTTATCGGAAGGTGATGGGGGGAGGGGGACACCCTAATGAACATGATGTACTTTCATGAACACATCAAAGTCAATCACTAAACTGACCTTGAGAAAGAGGGAGGAGGAGCAAGTGGGGCGGGAATTGGGGAAAGGTTAAATGAGAAATGTGGGCATATATGCCTTTATCAGCTTGTACCTAACAAAGATGTATGAATACAATTCACCAATTAATAAAAATTAAAAAATAAAATAACTACCTTAAAAAAGATATATTGTCAAATTATTGTTAAGAACAGGAGAATTGCAAAAAAAGTATTTGAAAGAAACTAAAAACACAGTCTCATTAGAAAATAAGATATAAAGAATAAAATGTAAATTTTAAAACTGAAAGTTATGCTTAACTTTTTTTTCTTACTGAGGATTGAATTCAGAAGCATTCTATCTCCTAGATACCCTAGCCCTTTTTATGTTTTCTTTTGAAACAGGGTCTTGCTAAGTTGTTGAGGGCAACACTAAGTTCTGAGGCTGTCCTAGACCCTGCAATCCTACTGTCTCAGTCTCCCAAGTACTGGGATTACTGATTTGTACTACTGCACTGGGTACCAACTAAATATTTTTTAAAACTCCATAAGGTGATAAATGGAAGAATGGAGAGAACAGATGAATGTGAACTAGAATACAGAACAATAGAAATTTCCTACTCTGAAAGAAGATTCACTGTGGAGGAAAAAAAAAGAACAGATAATCAGAGGCCTATGGAATTATAAAAAAAAACTAACATCTGTGCTATAGGGTTTCCAGTATAAGAGGAGAAAGAAGGTACAGTTGAAAAATTAGTCAAAGTAACAATGACAGAAATTTTCCAAAATTTTTCAAAAGACATAAGCCACAGGGTTAAATAGGGGAAAAAACCCCAAAGAGATTAAAATGCATCAAAGTTCTGAAAACTAAAAATAAATATATGAAGCACTGAGACAGAAATGGTGCCTTACCTATTCAAAAGAACAATTCAAAAAAGGGAGCTTTCTCATTAGAAACCATGGAGACCAGGAGATGG